>JAUZND010005332.1:0-11251 GCA_034780555.1 Coelogynopora nodosa
CTTCAAAATTATAAAAACTATAATGTAACTACAGATAGCTGTGCCGCGGCGGCTCAAGTTGGGTTAAATAGGGTTAACAAAATTTACCAACGTTGTCAGATGGATGTATTTATTAGATATTGGTCACCAAAAAATGAAATTTCTGCATATTATTTAACTTCTTTATTTTTCAATTGAAGTCGTGCAGTAGATTTGTCAGATACCTTCTGTCACCAAACTAGCTGCTTTAAATTTAGATACCAAATCATCACCCGATCTACTTACTTACGCAAATGTTGGATTTGGAGCAAAGTTGAAACTACCAAACTGCAACATAACAAACTGCCTTTTTTCTTCAATTGTTAAGAATTTCTGTACAAGCTAACCTCGAAGATTTTAGAGAAATATCCAATGAAGTATTCTGTGGTTCGTGCTGCAGGTTGCCTATCACTTTCACATATTTCAAATAATAAAAAATGCATTGAAAACATGCAACTTTTACTAGAACAGCTCATAAAGACCAACAGATTATCTTATGCAGTATTATATATCTATATGTAAGTTCAATTTTTTTTATTATATGTTGCGTGCTCAACATTTTGAACTAAAAAGCATCGGAATTGAGTATTTGAATAATCCGGAAAAACCTGGAATCTAAAGCTGGAAAATCCGCAGACATCCGCGTATATAAAATATATACAGTTTATTTGAGTTTTAGAGTTACAATATATAGCGTTTATATAGTTTATTATTCTTTTATATATATTGTATATTAAATATAATTTAGTTAACTATTTAAAATTCATTTACCATTATTCTATTGTTAAAATACATTATTTTACCCAAGCACTTTATATATTGCTTGTCTTTCATGTCTCTCTTTGAATATAAAAAATAAGATCTACGTGCGCGCAATGTTTGACTACAAACCGGACGATGACGAACTGATTCCCTGTCCACAAGCAGGAGTTCGATTTCATGTCGGTGAAATCTTGCAAGTAATCAGCAAAGATGACCATAATTGGTGGCAAGTGAGTACAGGGTCATCTCATTATGTAACCGCACTATATATAACTTCCTATATAGATATACTTAATCCACCCAAACATTTCAACATGTTGTTTTTCGAAATTTAGAGGATTTAGGTGGACTTTGAGAAAAGAGGTTAATATTGTTTGTCACTCAGTTTCTTCTTTCTTCTTCTTTTTATTTGCCTGCAATGTAAAATTATTCATTTTAACTATAAAATAGTTATAATAATCTAATTTAAAAAATATTATCCAATTTGAATAGGAAAATAATTAATAATTAATTGTGTGGTTTTTTAGAAGTAATAAGTAATTTTAATGACATTTCAATGACAGTAGTTTCGCGAATGCTTTTCGTTTATAAAATTAGAATAATCAGATTAATTTTTTATATAAAATGTGATTTAACGCGTTGATTGGATTCCTTATCTGTTGAGTTAAATATTGTACATATTACAGAATAAATTATATAAAAGTAGATTTTTTCACAGTACATCTTGTTATTATACTAAACAGTTTTGTTCTAGCAAGGGAACGCTCTGATATTATCTTATTAATTAATTTTTATAGTTATTCTTCTATGTTAACCCTAGCAGCACCGGATATTTTTGGAAGCTTATTTAGCCAGAGGAGGGAGGTCAAACTGACTGCAGTCAGTATTCCGCGTATCGGTTAAATATTTTTTATCAATTTAGTACATCATGGTGTAGCTTTTTAAGTCGATTCTAAATTTATTGTTTGTTCTATGATTCTATGCTTGATTAGCTTTCTATTTAGCAACAAAAATATGCTATATATAAACTCATGTTTTAGTTAAAGAGGAAAAAACAGTTGTTGATCGTTAATGCATCATGATAATTATTTGTAACAACAACATTTTTAGCACAAACTTTAAAAGAATTTAAAGTGATCAAATTCAAATGTTAAAAAGGTTTTTTAGCTCATTTGAATTACATATTACGTTATGGAGTTTTCAAAAATATATGAGAATGAAAGAATGAGGCTGGTACTGAAAATGTCAAAGAGGTAGCGTTCATATACTTTACATGGTATATGATCAAACACCAGTGGGTCATTTTGACACCCCCTCTGCTGCTTCAAGGGTCAAACCACATTAAATAAATTCTCGAATTTACTATTCAGTACGGTTTAGTTGTGTTATTCCTATATAGTAACTCCTCATTAATTATTAAAAATTCTGTAATATCAATTTTGCAAAAGTAATATTGGAGTCGCAATTAAAATATAGTTAAATTTTTACTCTATAATTATTGAATTGATTATTATATATCCAGTAATATCAATTTTGCTCAAGTAATATTCGAGTCGACTGTAAGAAACCCTTCTTTCCTCTAAAACAGGCTCGTCTCTGGGGCACCGATCCCAACAGCCCCGCTGGTCTTATTCCGAGTCCGGAACTGCAAGAGTGGCGCACCGCAAGCCAGGCGATGGAGCGCGCCAAATCTGACACAGCCAACTGCGCCTGGTTCGGGAAGAAGAAGCGCGCTAGCAAGGATAAGTATCGGGCTAAGCACTCGGCAGTGTTCGACCAACTTGATCTAGTCACCTATGAGGAGGTTGTTCGTTTGCCAACTTTCAAGCGGAAGACTCTGGTACTTCTCGGGGCGCATGGCGTGGGCCGACGTCACATTAAGAACTGTCTGATACAGTCGGGACCAGAGAGATTCGCCTATCCTATCCCGCGTAAGTTATTCTGTTTGATAATTGGTAATGTTAATTTTTATCGTATTATATTTTTTATTCGAAGTGATGTGAATTAAGAAAAGGTTTCTTATAGTCAATAATTGCAGGCCAGAAATTAGAATCGAGTTATTCTGTATTCAATATTTATATCTTAAAATGTATTATAGTTTTCGTTTTCTTCATCATTGTTCAACTTCATTGAAGGGGACTAAATAAAAGTTGGAGTTAGTTATTTTAGTTATTAGTCATTTTAGTTAATCTTTTAGTCTTTTTAGTTATTTAATAAATTATAGCTTAGTGCCGAAATACCGTGACTTTTCTGACATAGTATTTCGATGTAAATTCGAACATAATTATTGTAAATAAATATCGAATACCTTAGCATCACTTTCGTGATATCATTTTTTTTATTGGACGGTTTATTCTGTATAGGATGCCACAAAAAGCACGTTTTCATCACAAAAAGTCATGAAAACTTCTTTCCATTCCCTTAAAAATAATGTAGTCGTTCAATTATATATATAGTACCATCGTAATGGATTTGCTCTTTTACTTCTAAACATAACATGTGTGCAAATTTTTATTTTAACTATAATATTAAATGTGACCTACTTTAATAAAATGTGTAATCCCTGTATAAGTTATTGTAATCTTTTGAAGATCTATATTTTTTATTTATACAATATCTATGCAATAAAAATTATATTATATATTTTACACCCACTCTAACTATAATATAGTTTACAGTACATTACATTATGCGGCGTATTTTAAAATAAAATAAAGATTATTTATAATATGTAGCGTTTGCTGCTAAAGTGTATTCTATAAATTGTATAAATTTCACGTTGTTACAATAGTCTATATTATGAACCTTTCATGTGTGAAATTTATTTCTAAAACATAAATTAAAGTAACATTAGTTTGGCAATAAACATCGGATTTAACCACGTTGTGGTTGAATAGGAAAGAACTTGGAAGTTTGCTTTATATTTTAATGACATAACCTAAAAACACGGTTTGTTTTTATACTGGGGAACATATAATATTGTGTTATATATAGTGGTACGTAATTGTATTATAAAATTTTATTGTGAGCAAAAAAAATTCAGGTTGAAATATTTTTACGATTTTTTTTTTATTCTCTATACAAATTTTTCAGAAACTATGAAACTGGCACTTTTGTATATTTTGAATCAATTATTATCCATTTTGGCATATTTTAATTTTAAATAGATTTATAACTATACCATTGAAATTAATTTTAAATGGATATTTAAAATATTGGCTCATGAAGAATGTAGGCCTACTGTAGACTGACCAAGCGTTATTCGATTTTTTCATTTTGATATAAGAAATACGCGACTGAAACCTGTGTATAAAACTACAATACTATAATTTTTTGCGTTTCCTGTATTGTACATACTATATCCACTTTTATTATAATATTAGCTATGTTCACGAGCGGTTTGTGTTACAAAATAATTTAATAACCTTCAGATTCACTTAGCGAAATAATAAAATCGATAACAATTATATAATGAACTGCTTTGAAATGTATTTTTCACAACTTTTTAAGTTTAAAAAAATTGATTTATATTAAATATTCATAATAAATACCAGCTTTATCTTTTTTGGAACATAGTTTTTAAGTGTAACTTTCCATAGTTTTGTTTACAAATTGATGCAAAAGGTGATTTAGTTGTCACTTTTGTAACTAAATTAAGTCAAAAATATATTTATTTATTTTGTAAACGTTATAATTTTTAACATGCCATTTTTTATCTATTTTTTAATTTGCATGTGTAATCTGTTACAATTTTTAATTTATATTAAATCAATGTACAATACACTGTCTCAAGTGACCACATCCTTCAGTAAAATCCATATTTATAAAATAAATTATTAAACGAAAATATATTATTATAAAACGAATTCCGACAGACACAACTCGACCTCCACGAAAAGATGAAGCCAATGGAAAAAACTATTATTTCGTGACACATGAGGAGATGATGCGGGACATTACGAACAACGAATATCTCGAGTATGGCACTCATGAAGAAGCGATGTACGGCACCAAATTAGACACGATTCGTCAGATTCACGGGGCTGGTCTGATGGCTATTCTAGACGTAGAACCACAAGCTCTCAAGGTCCTTCGCACGGCCGAGTTCTCTCCCTTTGTGGTATTTATTGCTGCACCGTGTCTTGCAACTATGACCGATGTGCACAATCTAAATGTGAGTATGGAACGTCATATCTCAAGAGCTCATCAATTATATTTTTTCGTGCTTGTTTACCCTTTTTTAATGCAATATCAAAATAACAACACATCGTAATTTAAACTATTCTTTGTTTAATAATGATCTCCCACATCATAGCATTTTGTGATTGATTTTTAGTTGCAATAAACTTATAATTACAATAATAAAAAATATGAACTATATAATATGTCATAATATGCCATAATAATTTAACAAGTAAATTGCGTTGAAGTCTGTCGACTCATCATTCAATTTGATTCTATCGATTAATTAAGATTGAACGATATTCTAATTAGTTATATCATGTGTGTTATCAGATGTTAGTAAATGAAGTAATTAAATCGGGTATTAGTTGATGATGTTCCTACACTATTGTTTCACTAAGAAGCCGTTCATATAGTACGTAATTTATTTTTTCATCTAGTTCTACAACATATAAAAAACATAAAGGTTTACAGTTCCCCTTTAAATTTCACACACACACAAATCTTACACATGTTCGATGTGTTAAGTAATCAATGAAAATATTAATGGTATTAAAAGAATTACATCGACTCGAATGGACTGAGCAGCAGCTCAGATACATTCGAGAAGATGGAAATGCAATCATCAGGATTAAACTTAAGCATAAGGTCCGGTTACGTCGTCTTCATCTAAATAAATGGACGGAAGGTCAGCTGCTGGTTCAGCTGCTTCTTCCCCCCTTCCCACCCCCCTTTGTACGCATTTCAGTGTACACCCGACCTCCCAACCCTACCCCTGTACGCAGTTGTTCGCATTTCAGCATACCCCACCCTCGATGCGTACGTACTATATGAACGGCCCTTAAAATTTTACATGTCACAAGACATAATTATCTACGATAATAAAAACACGTACTCTAATTTTTTTTACTTTGTTTATAATTTAATTAAAATTGGTAAGATAAATATTTTCCAACTTTGAAAAGGTAAGACTTAAAATGCATTTATATCATATTGTTTCAAGAGGATTCTCATATTTTTCGATCATCGAATAACTTCATTTTAAAATTGCGATACAAAAATTATTAAATGTGTAATATTTTAATCATAATTAAAACTTTGTTTTGCAATCTACTTGCAGGATACTGGATATTCTTTTAATTTTCATGAGGCTCGTATTATTTCATTCTATTTTTCACTTCACTGTACTTTATTCGCGCTTTAAATGTATTTTTGATATTTTCACTACATTATTTATATTTAATTTATCATTAAATATGTAATTTGTTGTCTAGAATTTTTGAGGATTTTTTCGTTCAAACACGGTGCAAAAATCAGCACAGTCAAATCGTGTAGAAGACTCTAAAAACATTATAACTTATTTAATACTATATATTTTTCGTGATATTTTATAACGCTTAAAAATAGAATTATGTATGTTTTTGTTCTTTCTATAAGTCATTGTTTACTTTTACTATTAAAATGTTATTGATCGGTTTAAAAAGCAATATAAAATGTGTGTTATAAATTAGTTAAAAACATAAATATTTGTTGTGATATCTAATAAGTCACTACTTTTAGTCGGTCAAACAAATAATATTAAACTATAATACTTGCCCACAAAAAATATTTTTCTTCTGCAATATTAAAAAAATAATGTATCCAATGCAAACACTGATCGTTCAATGCAGTTATTTTAATCAAAATCTAAATTTGTTTCTATATTGTTTCTGTTATTAAATATTATTCAATTAAGATAGTAGTTATATTTTTATTTCTTTTTTATGTTTAATACGTGTATATGTTGTAAACATATTATGGTAATTATTTTACATTCATTTACTATATAATTATTGCAGGATAATAAAGCTGAAATGCAACGTTATAGCATTCTTATGAATTGGGAAGTAAGAGTAACTTATTTACTATAGTATAAATATTTCAAATTATATTTATTATCCCTTTGCCGAGAAATAATTATAACTTTAGAATTGTCTCAATCGAAGAAAGGCATTAAATATGTGTAAAATAATAAATGTACAATGTACGACATAACATATCAAAAATTAATTATATATATCTGTTTATTATTATAGTGCTACATAGTACAATTTTATCAGCCAAAATGTTTTCTCGTTTTGATTTTTGTATTAGCTCAAGTGTATTAGCTCAATTGTATTAGCCCAAACCCTATTTAACAACAAATGTTCAATAATATTATGCTTTGTTAATTACTAGACCATCAAGCAAGTAACAATTGCACAAAATATTATTACTACTGATCGGCAAATGGGTAATACTTTTTATCAATTTAAATAATATTATTTTGGTTGCAATTACACACACACAAAACTTAATTATCTTTTTTTAACAAAAAATCAAGGGGTGCAGTGGGAGGGGGCTAAATTCACACCTTTTTGTATGCGAAATAATGTAATACATATCATATTCCTGAAGTAACGTGTAGTTTATCAATATATTTAATTTATATTCATTAGCATGATAATTGATTATCAAAATTATGTATCTTATTGAAAATTTTAAATAATATGTTTAATCAATTGCATTATTATCATGTCTATTGAAACTATTGTTGAATAATCCACAGGAGCGAAGTTTGAAATTTATTTTTAAGTCTCTATTCTTTGATAGCGCTTATGATAAATATTTATAATTATTGTGCGTGGTTTAATTTCGCCACTCCTCTATAATTAATCTTCTACGAGGTCTTTAATGGTAAAAGGTACATGATGTAATAGATGTATCTATTTTATCAACCAATGGAAATTTTGGTTTATGTTAAAAGTGAATATAATTTTTTCTTAATTTATAATCAATTGTAACTACTTGTTAGCCATGCAAGTTGCATTCCTCTCTATTTTGGTGTTCAAATTACTCCCATTAGTGTATTTATTAAATTCAATCGCTTTTTTGATTGCCAAATTTGACCATTATCAAGCTTTTCACAACTATGATTTGCAATGTATGATAAAAATGCAATTACAATAATTTTTTTGTTATTTATATATTTTCTGGTGACTTTATATGGGAAAATAAACTTTTAATAAATATCCTATAGTAGATTAATTTTTTATAACATAATTTTTTGTGATTCATATTTTTTCAAATTTAGGATGGAAGTCTAGAACGTCTTTCGCGTGAAAGTGAACTGTTGGAACAGCACTATGGTCATTATTTTGATCTCAAAATAATTAACAATGATATTGAGGAGACAATTAGACAATTGAAGCGAGCTATTGATGAAGTTCAAACAAGTTCACAGTGGATTCCTGTGAGCTGGGTTTATTGATTTGATAATACTGCTGGACTTTACTAATATTAACCGACGGAGAAAATCGCTTACTTACGATAATGAGCAGATAATTTTCTTTCCATGCCTCCTATCTTCTTTTTAATATTATTATTACATAACATATGTCCTTGAGATACTAATTTCAGTCTAAGAAAACACTATTATTCAAAATAAGAAAAAATAAACATATTCCTGTTGGTGATTTTGTACAAAATTCTTAAAACATTTAATGTTAAACAACGTAAAGGTCATTTATTGTTTTAGTTACTATATATATATTCTTTATTATTGTTTCTACCTTATATGTTACATGTTTTCATTAAAAATTGTTTTAGCTTTTACAGAGCCATCTTTTCACGGCACAGCATTATTATTGTTATAGTTTATTTCAAATTAATGAAAACTGTGGAATATGGTTTGTTTTCTCCTTTATACTTAAATTCCTGATCTCTATTGTTATCAACACATACCTCTACTCATTTTTCTTATATTATAATTCATAACAATATTATACATTACAAAACTTATATTTGTATATATTAAAAATAGCATTATAATTTGTTTAGAGCATTTTCCTATCTTATATTTTACATCTAGACTATATTTAAATGGAAAGTTTCCAATCATGTTGTATTAATATTGTCATGCCTCTGAGAACATTAAAACATAGATGAACGTTTTGCTATGCCTCAAATCTAGACTAATATTAACATTTTGTTCATATTCTGTACATATTTGATGCTATTTATATTACGTATACCTAAACTGTTCCCATAATGCAATTTGGCGATAAATACTATCTCAGTGAATGTCATAAAGCCAGATAAATCAATATAAACATTTTATTCGAAACATATTTTATGTTAAACAATTGAAACAGGAAATTTTTAGTTGTTGACAACTGTTGCTCAGGCTAGTATTACTTTGTCTATTGCTTGTTTTCGCAGATAGTATCAAGATTTCGAAGCATCTCTGAACATTTGTGACAATCAATCTCGGTTAGCTCCAAAACATTATGAAGTAGACTGGGATCGAAAGCGGTTATCAAATCAACATAACCGACATGGGTCTGGACTAAAATATAATGAAAAGATAAAATGATTTACAGCTGAAACGTATTTTTCAAAGAGTAATTATTAACTTCTATTTAAACCCTTCGTACGTAGAGGTAGAGCGGTATGCCCACTTTTTTTAAATAAATGAAGTTTTTGATTATTTTTTTTAATCAGTGGCTAAAATACTTTTATTTAACTAAAAAATATTATTCCGAATATTTTTACATGTCAAAAAAAATTATACCTCACCCTAGGTTTTTAAAAAAATAGGTTTACCATAAATTATATACATTTAACCTAAATACAATTATTTATTAAAATAACCAGCAATTTAAAATAATACTCAAATAGTATTTATACTACTTATAGCTTATATATATAAGTAGTATAGTTATAATCAACCAAAACGTTACAGGTTACCAGATTGTTCATTATGTGGGGTATAGAGAGCAGTATAAGGAAACGCGGTATTTTGAAATTTCTATTTGAGATATATTTTGGCCTGATAAATGTTATAATAAATATAATTTTTAAGTACTTTATATAGTAGGTACTTCCTTAGTCCGTAAACATATTTTTTAGTGTTTACCCCCCCCCCCCTCCCTCCCTTTCTTGGAAAAACAAACTTCGTATCATCCGAATAAGTTGAAATTGGTATACAGACAGATACCTTCTAAGACGTGTCGAACTGTTTTTATTTTCAAAAAAATCAATTTCTATTATATTTAACATGATTATGTCATAAACTCCAGTTTAGGAAAACCATGCAAAAATAACCGCTATATATGCTACCCATATATGCTATAACTTTTTTATCAATACAACAAATTAACTTGATTCTTTATGCATCTGATTCCAGATCACGAGATTTATGATAGTTGCATATTTCATTATACTACTTATATCAGGGTTCCTACTAGCTTTTCAAAAAAATATCCAGGACTTATCCAGGATATCAAGGAGTGACCTGATAAAATATCCAGGACATATCTAGATATGCAACACATATTTTCTAAGCTAAAATTACAATACTAGTCAATAAATAGTTATACTTTTTTGAACTGGCCTCCACCTCCCCTTTAAGGGCTAAAAACAAGTGTTATTAAGTAGAACAATTCATAAATATTTTTATTTTTTATTTCATAGCTTCTATTTTCTGAACATAGCTATATTCGCTTTCAATACATTAGTGTATAAAGTACTTAATAAGTAACATTGTTTTTAGCCCCGTAGCCAGCCGATCCACCCACTTTATTAAAGTTCAAGGTACAAAACATAGGAACATAGAAACATAATATGTATAGGAACAATGTAAATGTGTACAAGAAATATTGTTAGTTGAGTTTGCTTTTGACCTTCAGTTTAGTGATAGTAGCAGCCTCTTGGTTAAGAATCTCTTTTTCCTCTGCAAGTTTAGCTTTTTTTCTTTCAATTTCCTTTAGCTGTAGATCATATTGAGCCGCTCGTTTCTTAGCTTCTTTTTTAGCTTCATGTTTCTCTTGATTGGCTAACAAAGCAAATTTGCGGCGGGTTGATGCTGATTTCACAGACTTGAGTAACTTTTCAGTAATTGGGACATTTAGAACTCCACCATGGTATTTAATGCCATTGTATACCACTCGCTGGGCCACCACAGATTCTTCCTTTAGATTTTCCACCAAAATGTCAGCATTGATTGAAAAACCACTCTCAACAGCAGCTTGGCCATGGAACATGACCAAGACCTTTCTGGTTACAATCCACAGGTGAGAATAGTCTTGATTTGATTTCATTAGATGGACATACAAGGAATCAAGACGATCTTCATCGAGGTTGAAACTCTTCAATTTTTCTTTCGTGGAATCATCCATGAGAAAATGTGAATACTGTTTCTTTGCACAATCAGCAGTGGACACTTCCACCTGCCCTGCATCCAGGAGATTTTCTAAAAGAAGTTGAAATC
>JAUZND010005333.1:0-11251 GCA_034780555.1 Coelogynopora nodosa
CAACAAATCGAGCTTTGTGGAAAAAACTAATTGGCTAATTAATTAGCAAACTGTGAAAGAGCAACGTATTTCATATAATATACAATGTTTCTTATACTATGTATTATGTGCAATGTAAATGAAAATGTGTACGTCACCATAATATAATAATAAATAATTGTATATACTGTTTAATTGTTTAACTGTCAACTTGTTAGCGTCAGGCAAGTCGAGCATGTTATAATTACTGTGCCATATAATGATTAAGCATTGTTTTGATCTGTGTCAAATAACTATTTATATATGTATAAATATATATGAAATTGAAAGTTACGAAAGTTCATTAAATAAAAACCGCGTAAGTAATTAATTTCATTAAAACTCAGAATTAAAGAAATTATCGATATTTTTTTATATGAGCTGCTGATTCTGCACTCATATTTTTAATAATTATGTAATTACATAATATTTTTCCAGAAAGGATTTTTGCATGTTCTTCATAGTAATGCTTAGTTCTGGAAGACATTGAAAAACAAAACGGTATATTTTCTCGAGCAGTTTTTTATTTAAAATCGTTAAATTTTATTGCTAATGGGTTATAATAATTTAATTTGTGATAGTTTTTATTCAAGTTATTCGTTTTACAGACAGTTTTATTGATTTCTACTTCTGTTTTAATATATCTGAATTGTGTAATTACTGCAGCTCTTAATTCAAATATATTCAAAGAATTAATCGTTATGCTTATTTCAATGTTTTTTTATTGACGTGTATTCGTTTTAGTCAGATAGCAACCGATGTTATACACTTTTAAAGCGGTTTTTTAAATTCTTTATATTATTAACGATATATACTTTACAGTAAAATCAATGACAAGTCAAGCTGAAAGCGAAAAAGACGAATACATGCACGAAACTGCTGCTGTAGGATCAAATATTAACAGTATAATTATATGAAATATAATTAGATTATATAAAATAGATTTTCTCTATTGATGCTGCATTTTTACGTAACTCTAATTGTAATTAGTGAACATTAGACTATTATTACTTATTATTATCTATTGTAATTAGGTATTCATTTATTTTACATATTATTTTATAACTATTTCAAGTTTTATTTATTGTATTAACTTATGATAATAATTTTAAAGATTTTTATGCCGATATTATAATGTTTTAACCGAATAAGTTCTTTCAGCAATAAATCCTGCTTGGTATAAAGTATTACTATAGCGTAGAGAAGGCGCGACATTTTTGTAAATACCACTTCTGTCTATAGTATTGCAATTTTTTACTATCTTTTCTCTATATGGGTACACAATGAAACCTGCTCTGCTTTGAACATTCCTCAGTCAATATCCAACGCTTTATTATCGTGTATTAAAATATTTATATTCAATTCTGGATCAGAAGCTATAAATATACATTGTTGTTTTTTCGTTGTGTTTTTTGTAACTTTTTATTATATTATGCTACACATTATTATTGTTAATTTCAAATCAATTTCATACTAAAATATGATAAAATAGAAACGCCACCCACACATAATATATGTAACGAATAACCTTAATGTATCATCTGTTGGATACATGCACCTTATTATAAAATATATATTTCATCGCCTTTTTTTATAACCCAAAAACGATCAACCTCTGTCAGTGTACACTACATGATGATATGATGCAGATTGATGAAATCCTCTTCTAGAATATTTCTTTCAAATCATTGATTCTTATCAGGCTTCATTCAGCCTTCATTCACATATCATGCTTTCCGCGGTTGCCTCGGGTCGTATTTTTCTGTTTAAAAATAGAACCTTCGGATATTTAGTGTTCGGTATTATACCATATTTATAGTTATTATAATAAGGAGATACAGTCCTGCTGCGGGAAGACATTTGATATAGACGACAGTAGTTTAATTTACCTGTCATATATTATTGCAATACTGAAGGCAGTATTTAAATTTTATTATCTCTTTTTATCATCTAATGAATCTTCAATGTTTTGTTCAGTACGGTATTTAGTTTGTACAATTATTATTATACTCTAGCTATAATAACAATAATAGTCGCCATTCCATATTTTAATATATTTCTTGAGGTACTTATGAACTTGGATGTGTTTTTGTTAATAAACTTTGGCAAAATTTGATTATTGATCTCAATGTTCAATGTTCTCATATTATATTTTAATAAAATAATACATTATTGACCAGATAGTAGCTTAACAACGTATACGCCGTATTAACAAAGACTAGTACCAAATGCATATAATACCGGTACTACATTATTTACCAAGCGTCTTTAATTACTTCCTAAATAAACCCTAAATATGACTGAGTCAGATACAAGTACCTGTGTTCTACATTAAAACCGTATTGATTATATATTATCTCTATACTGGAAACAGAAAGTCACATCATGTCGTAAATCGGGTATTATTGGTGAACTGTCAGTAATGTTATTTAGGCCATTTTAACTATATTGATTAAAATACGAAATATAAAGTTGTTATTTATAAAATTGATTAAATGTCAATGATTTTTTTTAAATTATACTGTTTATGAAGTTTCTACATTAAATAGTTTAGGGATCCAAATTTTTGTACATATAGTTATTATTTTTTCCAGAATTAATTTAATGCTGATAATATATGTTACGTGTGACAAATCCCCAGGAGTCATTCAAATTAGAAAATAAATTAATGCATTCCCGAAATATGTTAAAATTTATTATATAGAAACTCGTTTAGGAAATCATAAAAAATAATACAATGTCAGGAAAATTCGTTTGCAATATATATGCATTAATTATGACGAATGTGGGGAATGTTGATTACATTCAGTTTTTCTCGACTAATTCAATTATTAATAATATTTATATAGTGTATGTTTTTAACGATTCTATCTATGAAAAACCAATCAAGGAATACCTATACAATTGACAGACTAATGCTGGAATATAGGCCAAAGTGAGAACACAACTTGTCATTAGCATTTTTTAAATTTGGTTGTTGTGCAAATCTATAATAACTATTCGTCGTTGATTGACTTATTTTTTTATGTTTCTATAATGTTGGAGTTGAAGTTGGGTAGCGGTGTTATCTCCTGCTCCTAAGCCTGAAATATCTGAAATTTGGACACCATTTTCGCATATTTCAAGACAATTACTAGATAATGTTGAGAAAGTATACAGTTGTATTTTTTAAAGTTTCGTCAATTCTAAGTTGTATATAAAGTGATTGTTTAGTTTAGCATAACTTTTTTATGAATTGTTTGGCTTTAAAAGGTTGACACTGAAATTATAGTGTTATTTTATGTTATTTTTTAGACAGATCAGACTATATGATGAAATGCCACTTTATACGAAGTATCCTAACATATAAAGGCCACTAATATCAAAGTGCTCTATGATATCAAGCTATTTAGATCAAGACCTCACATTAGTCTCAACGTGTTCGATTCTGTAGAATATTAGGAAGATATGGAAATTCATGAAATTTGTTTCTCCAATAGTAGTAACTATTTCTACGAGAAACACCTGTTAGCTGTGTTTGAATTGTTTCAACGTTTGAATCCCTCAAAGTAATTTTTTGGTTTTAAATTTATCCAAAATCACGTAATATTGATTTTACAAGGAAAACGTAATTGGGTTGCTATGTACATACTGTGATCTGTTGACCAATGAAATATGAATAATTGTTTAATTTATTGATTTAAAGTTGTTTGTAAAATATTTTAAAAAAATATAATAATTGAATTTTGCATGCTTCAATTTTTTATTAATTATTAGCCTATATGTTTATAATAATGTATTTCTAATATATATTTTCTTATAAATTCAATATTATAATTAATTAATGAATCAGTAATCTATAATTTAAAATAATATGTATCAAGTAATAATACATTTGTAATGATTGTCTCCTATTTAGGTAGCAACATACTGATATGTTTATAAAATAATGGAGTTCATACCTGTTGTTCCAAATTGTCAACGTTACATGTCTTATTCATGTTAATTGTATTCATTTTTCTATGTCATAACAGAATCTTCGTTAAAAAACATATTTTTCGATTATAGGCATAACAATAAATGGTGTATTATTTAAATTGTATGATTCAACTTGAATAATGTACCCTCTGTTGTGTCCTCTGTGTCCTACCATATAAGTGTCCTCTAGTTTGGAGTCCGTGGTATGAATCGCATAGTCTTTATTTTATATAATTTTTTCAGTGTTGGGAAAAAGCATTTTAAATTTAGTATTAGATTTTAATTGTTTAATTAATTTAATTTTCAAATAAATTAATTAATACCTTTACAAATATACTATTAGGGGTAGTGTATTATTTTTCTATTGTGCTTTGAACTGCTGGATTATAATCGTATCAATTTGGGATCTATATTAAATTCAATAGATTTTTTTTAAATTGTTGCATTTTTGTGAAGAGATGTCAGTTTTGTCGCCAAATATATTCTTATCAAATCGTTCATTAATATTTAATTGACAGTTTCTGTTTTATAAATAGGATGTAATTTTCTCTTGTTCAGAATATACATATATTTTACGCGTTATAATATAAATGCATTTCTTATTATACAAAATTATTTTATCTCACTTTAGTTTAATAATTTATGTCTTTCGCGTTAACATCTGCAGACTGGAATGCTACGATGAATTAATTATCTTATCAATTACAATTTTGTAAATGTTAATATGGAAACATGTAATGGAGAAATTTTTCCCATTAATTATAACCTTAATTATCGATTTTTTTAAATGTTTTCTAGTTATCTCTAATATTGATGCTGTTGCTTTAAGATAGATTAAAATAAACGTTGTCTGCATGCGTTGAAGTAAGTTGTAGTTCTGAGAACGCCACCAGCTGCAGCTATATAATACATAAATCAAGGCTATTTTTATCCAGGCTATATTGTTATATAAATAAATTAAATAATATTATTCTATATTGTATATACAATTATATGTATTACATTGAGTTTTGTATTTTCCAGGATATTTAAGGAGTCTAAATATACATTATATATTTTTTGTACTCTATATTATATACTATTATTATAATGTGTACAACTGGTTTATATTTGTATAATAAAAGTAGAACATAAAAAAGCACAAAAGAATTAACATTTATATATTTTTCAACTTATAGAGAGAATTTAGAAGTTATTAATTAATACCTGTTGATTTGATATAATATTTAACTTCATATCAAATACATTTAAAACACAAAGTAATTATAAATATATATATATCATTTCGTTGGTGCGTTTAACTGTTTTATATAGTTTACATTTTTATTAATTTATAATATTAACTTTGAAATAGGCTTTGTAGTCATAACTATAATATCTTAGTTCTGAAATAACGATTGAAGTATATATTAGCAGCCACCCGGTATATATAGGACATTATAAATACAAAATGTTATGTTCTATAGACACATATAACGCATGTTAGGTTTACGAAACCTTTTGAGGTATTAAATTGTCTTTGTTTCAATATTTGTGATATATAATATTTTCATTGTTTAAATCTGTCTTTTTATTCCCTTCTGTTTTGAAAATAATTTAAATATTATGTTTTTTCACAGCAGTATCAGCGTGATTTTTAAAATATTACTTTGTGTTGCCAATATAAAAAGAAAGTGAACATTTTTGCTTATTTTTAGTTGCTACAGTTGTATGTATTGTTTCTAATTAAATCTTTATGGCTGTCATATATAATCTTTCTAACACAATTTTGCTCCGTATGGTATCATTTCCTTCATCTCTTAATTACCATAATTTGAATATACATCATGACGATATTTTGATTGTTAACTTTACTCTCAATATTGGATACCATTATTCTTTTAGTTTTATTTATTATTGATCGTTTAGAATTATTGATGGCAGACAAAAAGTATTATATAAAAGAAATACGGTACTATCAGCCGCGAGCTGCAAAATATTGAAGATATTCTTAGTATAAGCACAGAAAATGTTGAAGATATTCATTAATATAAGCACACAAAATGTTAGGAATATTATTCCTTGCCTCAGTGCGCAAAGTGCATCACAGTAGACAATATAAGGCTTTTTTTCTCTCTTAGAGTTACTCACGTGAAGTTTTCTATAATAATTGTTGCTTACGTGGAATTATTTTGGGTTTTGAAAAGCGTTTTTTCTATTTCTGTATCTTTTTTAGTTACTATTTTTGATTATTATTTAATGCTTCGAATTCTAAAAAATATTGACGTCTATACTTGCATAAAAAGTTTATTAAATTTAAAATATTACATAATATGATACTTTATAATAATATGCTGTGTAGAGGAAAATAATGTCTTAATATTATTATAAATTAAATGGTTATTTGTCTACTATACTTTTTCGGTTAAAATATTTTTTGAATATATATATCTAAGCGTGGTCTGATCCACGGCATTAATTTAGATTGTATAGATAGATAATAATTCTTTTTGAAGATCATACTATAGGATAGATTTGTTTTCGGCTAAGACAGCATTATTATATTTTTAACATATAGCATTTTTTTCAATATGATTCGTGTGAGCATCAATTTGATTGACAGAACATTTTCGGTTCCTGCTTCTTAATCTCTTTATATATTATATTCAAAAAGCAGGCTCAGAACTAGACATCCTGTACCAAGAATTTTTATTCTTACAAATATACTTTCCTGTCCGTCCTTTCTCCTTTCTATGCGCTTGCAATGGTTGTTTTCACTTACAATAAGATATTTAATTTTTTTAAATATATAGCAGCTGCTTTTCATCATGTAAAATGAGCTATTTTTGTACGGAAGAGTTGTTTTTAAGAAAATGTCTGTCTTATTTTTTGTAAAACTTTATTGACAATGTGTTATATATAATAGTGAAGTAGAAATTAAATGATTGGCGTATTTTTAATTCATTGAAAACAAGCTTTACATGTTAAAACTATTTTTATAAAGTACCTGGATTCTCTTTTTATTGGGCTATTTTTTAAGAAACAGCGGCATGTTTGTTTAACAATTATCTTATGATTTACCATTTGAATAAAATTTGTTTATTAAATAATAGTACCATTTCTTTAATTTCGAAATAAAATTATGCCTTTTCCATTTTAACGTTTAACAATATATACTATATTGCCATATTGATAAACATTCATATAATACTTCTAATAAACGTCTAGATCACCATTTCTTCATATTATATTGTATTTATATAATATGATCTCACTTATTTAAAATATTCAGAAAATTTCTCATTTCAAACATAAAAAATTTCGTCATGCAAATGATGATATATAATCTAGTTTTATTTATTTTTTATTTGCTTAATATTTGTACACATTTTACAACTTTTAAAAACTGTTGCAGTATAGTGACTGTTAAAAAAAAAGTGCAATTTTTTGTAAACCTCATGAGCAAATAATAATTTTGCAGAATTAACCAAAGAACATAATTTCAAAGACAAATATAATTGTTTTTGTTTAAATTAATCTTAAACTTATAAATACATTAAAAAATATCTCATTTATAACGTTTCTAACTATAATCAATATATTAAATTCAGTGTTACATTTGGCAATATACAAAACTCAATACTACTTGCAAGTAGTATATTGGTATGAAAAGTCAGCATCGTAACTGTTACCGAATGGATGTTTTTATTTCCCCTCCAGTGTGTCAAGACTTTACTCTACTTCGGGGCCGCCAACTCAGTCCTCGATGTGGATGCTGTCGACACGAGGGGGAACTCTGCCCTGCATCTAGCCGTTCAGTGGGGATATGGTGAGCCTCTTATCCCCGCTTGCATGGTCTCTATATTATCTACCATTATCGATAGTTACGGCTTTGAGCGTATAGTTAACGGCAAAATAGCGTGTTGTTATGTGTGGCACACATTTTTTTGAACATTAATTAATTTTTTTATACAATACAATTAATAATAACCTAAATACTTATACGTTCAGAAAGTTATATTTGGGAACAAATTATTGACAATATCTGTATTTTTATTTATATAAAATATTGTTTGCCAATCTCTGTTTCTTCATCATAAAGGATAATGCTTGGTCGATTTAGATATATGTATTTATTTTGAATTTTAAATATTATTTGGATTATGTTGTAGATTTGCGTAAATATGTCGATAATATTATCTATAAGACTACATTTTTACTGTACTAATATTGCTGTCTTTCAAATAAGGAGCAATACACTCACATATCGCGGACCTCTGAAGAGAAGAACGGTATATAATAACATGTATTTATATCAATCAGAGTGTCTACCATTATAAATATTATTATTATTTGTATAAAGCCACACAGCTAGTGCAGTTACCGATAAACTGTTTAAGTCGAATTATGGTTCCGGGAAGGTTTGGAATGGTCATAAATATGAAATAAAATAAAATGATTAATATAAAATCACTTTCTGTAAAGTTAACCGTTATATAGAAAGATTAAATTAGACTACCGTTATGCTTCAGTAGACAAAAAAGTAATTTTGATAAATGCATCGATGAATTAAGAATATGCAAAAATACCTTATGTAAGTTACGTCTTATCCTATAAATGACTCGTAAATGCATTCCTTTGAATAGTCAGCTGCAGACATTAGCTTAGTCTTAGATGCTTCCACAGGTGACCTTTCGCTTTCTCCGGGAAGTGTTTATTTGTGATAAAAATATCTGATTAGTGTGTTCGTTATGTAACAAAATGATAACGCCGCAAAAAGGAGATCTTTCTAACACCGGTGATTCATCAACTCTGAAGTATCTAAACTGAACATTATTTGATTTTTACGTATTTTAAAAATATGTATACTATAGAAATGAACAGATAAATATTGAAATACACAATATAATTATACTTTACATCGCATTAAAAAATACTATTTTGACAGTCTAACTACTATCTATCTAAAAATCGTACCAGAATAGTTTTATTCAATGGAAATCGAATCATATAGTGAAGCAGTCTATGACAGACAGAATGTAATTGAAAACGACAGTTACTGTTATACTTCCTAAAGCCTTTATAGAAAATTTAGCTGACGTTGTAATTAATTTTTATTCATCTTTGACTTATAAGGTTTTGGTCTGGTTAATGATATTATATGAAAGTTCGTTTAGGTGTCTTATTTCATCATCTATAGTAGCCTATAGTTTGGAAGTTATTAAATTTTTTATTCAATATCATTATCTGCTTTAGATTGCTATGTTCAAAGCCAACATTTTGGAATTCACACTGCAATATAGTAATCGTTTTGACGATTTGATTTTAATATATTTAATTGATTTATTTATATCATGCTAGCTATATAGAAACCTTTCTGAGCGGCATTTTTAATATCATCACAACCATAGAGTTGTGATGTACTATTTTATATACTATTTTATAGAAATATTATATTTTATGTTATAGAAATATGGTATTTGCTACTCTATGATCACAACTATCTATTTTCAAACTATATGGATAATAAAAATAATAACTAAGACGATTTATGTTGTTCGGAAAACTTAAAAGAGAAAAATTCAGTAAAAAATGTATAACATAAGAATCCTTTTAAAGAAATGTCTTACCTTAATACGACTTAAAATATGAAACGATTTTTTTAAACATTTATTTGAGCTGAGAATAGTGTGGACACAACTGAACACATAGCTCGTTATATGCTTCAAACACGATTTCAGTTGACTGAGCTTAACTACATAAAATCCGTTTAGTTGATTTATTTATATTGCATACTTTTCTCTTTTTATTACCACAATTTCTATAAGGAATACATAAGAAATTAGTTATAAATAGATGTCGCCTTTATGTATTCAAGTAGTACACTTACTGGAAAAATCTTTATCCAATTTTATCGTGCAATAAGTGCGTATAAATATATAGTTTTTTTTTGTTTGAAAGTTTATTACTTCTGCTTTATTTGTGATATTTAAACCGATTTATAGAATTTCAAACGTTGTTTTATCATGGTTTTTTCGTATAATCCACACTATTATTATTATTTAATGGATATTCCCCACTATATATTTTTACTAATTGAAGTATCTTACATTTCTGTATATTAATTAAAACAGTCTATATTTTTTTACCCGATTAAAATACAAAATAGTAATTTAATATTATTATGGTGATTAATATAGTAATATATATTATAATATATAATAATATATATTAATTTTAAATTATAAAAATATCTAAATCTCTTTCAAAGTTTTTTTATATTTAATTTGTGTAAATTAATCATTGCAGCAACCTATAAAACGTTTCCTAAAGAATTAACAAATACTAATGTCATTATAAAGAACAGCTTAATAAAAAGATACATGCTGAAAATTGGTATCCATTTCAACTAATTTTCTATATTATTATTTTTAATATTATGATATTATATGTATTGAACACTAAAAATATGCTTTCAATATTTATATTTAAATAATGAAAATCGATTTTTTTCGTTGTAGATCATGGTTGGATAAAAGAAGCAGTTTTCCATGCTTCTTGTTATATCAGTAATTCAGATTATCCAGATTTCGTTATCTTTTATAACTAAACGGATTACAATTGAATACATACTTTTGTCTTAGATATGGAGAGGATTTTACTTTAGTATTAAATTGCATTAAGAACATGTTTAAAAATGGTTCTTTCTATGTTGCAGAATGTGGTTATATTTAGAATCAAAAAGATTAAATATTAATTAAATTTCTTCAGTCAGATGAACTCTACTGCTGCCTCCAGTTTTTTAAACCTTGTTGCTCAAGCGATAACAAAAATTGTTGCGTATCTAAATATAGAGTTCATAGGAGTCTTAGTCTTAGAAATCTGGAAACCAACTAACACATTACGAAAATGAAAATATTTAATTAACATGAAATGAACAATATCCCGTCAGTTTCAAATTTTACATTATCGATATATTGAAAGTTCTACATAATAATATAATTATATTAATGTTTTAAATGTGTTCTGTTAAATGTTTATGATTTTTCATTCTGTGTTATATTATGATTAGGACAGTTTTATGTAACACAAATTTTTAAAACTAATTCATTAAATGTCTTGAAATTTATTATGAAAGTCAATTCTACCTTTCCCCCCTACCACCCCTCCTCTCTACGGACC
This sequence comes from Coelogynopora nodosa, assembly GCA_034780555.1. Taxonomy (NCBI): domain Eukaryota; kingdom Metazoa; phylum Platyhelminthes; order Proseriata; family Coelogynoporidae; genus Coelogynopora; species Coelogynopora nodosa. The sequence goes on from JAUZND010005333.1 coordinate 11,137, forward strand.
CCATAAACACCACGTGCCCCCCTCCCAACAGAAAGTAGCAGAACTGCTTCTAGAGGCCTGCACCAACGCCCCCTCCTCCCTTACAAACTCCATAAACACCACCTGCCCCCTCCCC
>JAUZND010005334.1:0-11250 GCA_034780555.1 Coelogynopora nodosa
GGTTGGCGGGGGGGGGGGGCGCGCACCCCCGGCACCCCCCCTGTATCCGCCCTTGTATTAACTGATGTATTTTCAAAATTATTTATTATATCTCTGAGGAGATCTTTGTATGGAAAACGATTACAATTAATATTTTATATTTATTTTACTCGCACAATCTATAAAAAAGGTAATGTTTGTAATACTTGTTGCTGTCGGTGGTATATATACATGATACTATTTGAATTTATTGTAAAATATGTTCAATATTCGTGGGATCATTACTTTGCACTTGACCTGCTTTGAACAACATGATCATTACTGCTGCCCAATATGTGCACAAACAAAACAAAAGTTGAAGCTATGTTTGAAGTACTTCAAATAATTATTTTAATAAAAATAACATCGATATAAAATAAGCACAACGATATAAAATATTGAAACATTGGTCTTACCTTTTGACAGTTATATTTTTGCTCTTGATAAATTATCCATTATCTATCTTTTGGCTTGAAGACTCAATAAATATACAAGAACTTAAGAATCAATAAATGATTAATATAAATTTTGTCTATTGAAGCAACATTTTTATTAACAATTCTATTTTACAATGTTTTGTAAGTTTCATTGTACATTATACGTTATATTCTATTACAGACTATTCCAATTTTTTTCGTGTAAAATAGTAAAAGGTTTTTTCTAAATCATTTAAAATATTAATTTTTATCAAAATTTGAAAGCGCGTTATTTAAATAGATACATTTTATAAATTGTTCCGGGATATAGAAATGTGTTGATTACATTTTAGTATTGTTTATATGCGTATAATATATATATTTATTGAAAATAATAAATAATTAAAACAAAATTTAGTCACAAAGTATATTTATATAAATTATTTAATTTTAAAATTTCAATACAAATACGTATTAAAATTATCCCTTAAGCTTTTTGTTCACGAAGTATTTACTGGTGGAAATAAAAAATATTGTAAAGTATGTTCTGTGATTAAAAATATCGAAGGGTAATGGCCATGGTTATATTCGTACCACTGCTTAATTGTTAAATTTTTTATGCTATTAGAGGCATAATGTTTCATATGTTGATGTTAAAAAACCTAGGGATATATAAGTAAATATATACTGACTACTGAGACTGAGCATTAAACTAATTTTAATGTTATAAACGGGGTTTATATTTATATATTTAAACAAAGGTTTAAATATATAAAATTTTAAAGTATAATGCATGACAGTATCTATATCCTCACCCTAAAACTATGTTTTTTGTCATCTTAATATGCTGTGTATATAATTAATATAAACTTTAATTAAAAAAAGTGTTTTAATTAACAACTAAAAAGTCACATATTACTTTGAATTATAGTTGTGGATCATTTTGAATAATATTTTTACTGCAAACATAATAGTAATTGGTATATAAATTAAAAATAAAGGCTCCACATTCATAACAAAAAATTATGTATTACACTTGACTTTTTGGTTTTTATTATATTTATAACTATAGTTATAAATATAATAAAAACCAAAAAGTCAAGTGTATATATATAAGCAAACCTGCAAGTGCAAACAAATAAAAATAATAATATACATGTCAGTAAAGAAGGTTTGCTTAATAAAACTGAAAAGTGGTGGTGGTAATGGACATGGTAATGAAAAAAGTGGTGGTAATGGACAGCTTGACCCAAGGCCAAAACAAATCAGCATGCAGTAAAGGAAAACCTGTCTATAACTATATTACTATTTGGCTATAAGTATATAATATACTAAGATGTGACATGTAATTGTATGGTATTATCATTCAGATTTAACTAAATATAACTACAAATTCAATCACAGATTTAACTATAAATTCAATTGCACAGATTTATTCTTCTTTAACAAAGTTAGTATAATATACAGTCTTATAGTTTTAATAATCAAATACCCTTAGTTCCCTTAGAAATGTGATGGATTGTGAAATAATAGATTATTGAATTTAGTCTTAAAACATTTAAAGTATATATATATGTTTAAGACATTATGGCCCGGTTGTACCATCATGTAGTAACTTACTATATATAGTAACTTACTACATTATCATAGCTGCAACAAGACGTAAGTTCCGTCAAAATATTGGGTTGCACAAGTCTTGTATTAGCTACTATATTGCCTTGACAGACCTTTCTAACTAAACCACTATGCTTATGGTAAATGCAAGGGTTTGTCTTTTGGATTCCCTATTGTTCATGCTCTTAGTATCTCATGCAAAGTTGACTATGACAATGCATATTTCTTACTAGGTTAATAAACTCTGTGTTATTTATAGCATGGCCTATATTGGTTTATTTCTTCCATACTTACTTGATTTTTGACATTCAACTTTCTTAAGTCGTGCAAGAATGGCAGATGTAAAAAGATCCAAAAAGTTGTCATCCTTAGAAAAAACTATTTTATTAGAGTTAATATAGGAGAGGTGGGAAATTATCAAAAGCCGAAAAATGGACTCTCATGTTCATACTTTAAAATGTAAAGCATGGGATGCCATTACTGTGTCATACAATAGCAATGAACATGTCTCAAGAAGGGACAAGAAACAACTCCAAACAGTTTGGCGTGATATCAAGGCCAAAGCAAAGAAGGATAATGCTGCCACTAAAAAATTGGCCATGGGCACTATAGGCGGACCTCCTTATGAAATTGACCCTCTATCTACATCTGTTGCAGAGATGCTGCCACAAATTTTCGAGCCCCTGCAAAATCTGTTTGACGATGACGCTAAAGAAGATGATAATGAAGGTAATAACAAATAAATATTCTATTTAGCTGTACATTTCTTTTACAATTTAGAGTCATGAATTTTAGAAAAAATATATGTTTGATTTTTAGCTCAATTAGGCGATACGAGTTCATTGTCCATCAATGTTGGGAAAGAAACATTCTCCAGTTCTTTACCTGGCCCTGCGAAAAAAAGGAAAGTTGTAAATCAAATTCTTGTGAGAGGACAGAAATTGCATGACATTAGAGTTAATCAGGTTAATACTGAGCATAAAGCTAAATTATATCTTATAGAACTCGAGGAAGATTTTTTATTAGTTGAACACAATCTCTATATGTCAATTTTAAATAAAATTAATGATCGAATTGACCATGCTAATTGTACTGATTTGACTTACATGTCTCAATTGATGAACTTGTAAATTACTATATTAAAAATTATATTATTATGCTTTCATATCTAACATTCAATATATTTGTGAAATATCAATACTTTGAATACTATGTTTTCATATGCTCATTTTGTAATTTTAATAGAAATATGTTACACATTATTAATAAATACAGTTTTTTATGGTGTTTTTCTTTTAATGCATGTTTTTGATGGTTAAATAACAACATTTATTATTTCATGGTAGACCCTATACCAAAATTTTCAAAAATGTAAATATCATTATATAAATTTAAAACATGTTTAATTCCTATGTGTATCAATTAAACCTATTTTTAAATCTAAAATAAGTTAAAGTCTCTCACCGTCTAGAGAAAGTGTTGATTGATGAGAGCTCTTCTCACAGCAGTACCATTTTCTGCCCCATTTTCTGCCCCATCTTCCCCCCCGTTGTCATCATCCGATAGATTGACAGGTCCTGCAGTTCCGGTTCCCTTCGGTACTGAGCTATGTTGTGGAACACCGCTGTAGCGACAATGTGTACTGTGCACTTGTTAGGGTTCAACGGAAATCCTCTCTTCAGAATTCCAAATGTTCTTTCCACTGTGGGCCGTATTATAGCGAACTTCAGCTTGTGTTGTAGGATTCAGAATTGGAGTCATCAGAAATGGACAACATGGAGGACCACTGTCCCCTAAGAGATATCCATCTACTTCATCACGTTCACAACAGGCACAGATACTACAGTTGTCCCAGATCTGGGCGTCATGTGTTGATCCAGGCCAGCGGCACACAATGTTCATGATTTTTAGCTGAGAATCGCAGACCATTTGAAAATTTAATGACATGTAGCCCTTCCGATTCTGATAAATTTCCGCATTCACAATGGAGGGTTGTTTGATCGGAATATGAGTTCCGTTGACAGCTCCAACGACACCTGGAAACTGTACGATTCGGTAAAATCCTTTCTTTTCTGCCAATATGTTCTCGTGTGTGTTGTGAAATCTAACATGTCTTTGTTTTAAACCCACAATTGCCCATGACACTTTTGAAACTATTCTGTTTATGCTAGATTTATGCGCACCAAATAAGTCTCCAATTGCATTTTGGAAGGTGCCTGTGGCATAAAACCAGATAGCTATTAAAAGTTGCAATTCTAGAGCAATTGAATTGTTGCAACCACTATTTTGCAGTTGATCATGAATTTCCATATTAATTATTTTAAAAGTTTGCTTTGAAAAGCAAAATCCTTCAATAAATTCCTTTTCTGTATACATTTCAAAATGATTTTGGCGATCACATATTATTCTCTGTAGAGCAGGATTTTCATTTAATTTAACAATTTCGTCGATTTCATTAATGTAATAATCCATTTTTTTATTATTTATGAACTCTTATTTTTACTTTACTACAGCACCTGGCTTGTCATAAATTATAGCTGTAGAATTTTCTATAAGATTGTAAATTTTCTACAATATTAATTTACGTTAAATTGGTGCAACTGGATGAAATTAAGTAACTATAAAATCTTGAGTCATTAGTAAACCAATCAGAATACAGATAGCCAAAACAATCAGTGGTTCCTATTAATAGATTCAAACATGTGGGTGTTTCCCAGCTCACTGAGTACTTACTACATGTTGGTGCAACCGAATCTACTACACTATTCTAAAGTTTTGTCGATGAAGCCTTATACAAGGTTTACAACACAATGGTGTAGGGCCTATATGTCATATGTACTACATCTATATATTAAAAATTTCAAATAAGCTACATTTCCATTTTCATATTCTAAATAATGTACACTCACTCACACAAGTATACTATACTAGCCATAGGCATACTATTATATAGTATATACTATATTATAGCCGGTCATATTGGTTTACATAATATGGTTATATCTGTTAAAATATAACTTGTAGTATTAACAACATGTCATTCTATGAATCAGTAATGTATAATATAAGATTATTGTTATAAAAGTACATGTTTATAATAAATTCTTGATATGGTCTATAGACATACTCAATAACAATGCCAGATAAAAAAGTTAAATTGCATGAAAATTAATTAAATTTTCTGTAGAAATAATTCCAGATTTGGAATATCAGTTACAGATTATTAATTTTTTTACTAATAAATTAAGATAGAAATTTATCGATTCCCAAGTACTGCAATGGATATTAAGCAAGGGTGATACATTTTTTTAAATTAGAAATTGTACTGCTAATTCAACTGCATATTCACTATGAAATTCAACTATTAATTTAACTGAAAATCTAACTGCTAATTTAATTAAAATTAAAATTTAACTAATAATTCACCTGCAGATTCAACCACATATATACCGTAAACTCAATTGCCTCTGAGCTTAAATTAGAAAATATATTTACAGTTGAATTATATGTTCCCATAAGTATTCATAGTAAGAAACTGCAGAATTGTAAGAGAATGGGTGGTTAGTTTATTGAGAAAACCTTCATCTTATATAGCTCTGTGTGAGCAAAGTTAACAGTATTCAATTATTAGCACAGATAAACAAAAAAGTAAAGTGCACTTCATACATATAAAAATAAAAACATCATTATAATAGGAACAAGAATATATACTTACTAAATAGATTAAGTTCAACACTATTTTAACTGCTGAATGTGATTGGAACTTTGAATCAGTTTCAATTAAGAAGGCATGTGAATTCGTGTTACAGTTTATATTTGATTCTGGAATTGTAATGATTTTTACTGATATGAATATGAAATTACTGATAATGAAATAAGCAATTATATTTTAGCATATCTTAGTGTTATAAAAGAATCCATGATTATTCATATGATAATTAATATATACAAATTAACCACTTAATTCGGGGTATGTAAATAGAATCTAAGCAATAAGTACAAGCATTTTCTATTGTTAGAATAAGTAGTACTTAGTTATGGTCTAGTCAAAATATTTAATTATGATGAAATGCTGATCCATTATTTTTTCTAGATTTATCAGCATTAACATATTGGATGGTGTATAATTGCTTTTATTCTATGTACTAGAGGGGATGGGGTGAGTGAAGTTCTGACTACACAAATGTTTTGAGGAGGTATTTTTGTAGCCTCATACATTTTTTAATGAGTCTATAACATGGCTGAGGTTTCCTATAAGAGACTTAGAGTGAATGCCTGTTAAGGGGCATCTTTGAGATATTGGAGGGATACATATGAAAGACTTAGGAGATCAGACATAATGGAATGTAGTTTGTATGATGTCAGATGTAATTGATGCATTATGTACAACTGTTTTGTCTGTCATTAATTAAAGTGTCTCGTGGCACCTGTTAGAGACTTTGAGGGTTACCTATCACCGTTTTTGAGGGGTGTTTATAGAATTGAAAGTTGTGTTATTATATTAGAAAGTATGGTTTTAATCCTTCATTGGTATGAGGGGTCTAGTCTTATTTTCTTAAATAAACATGTCATATTTTATGTTGGCTTTTAATCTTTATGACCAATTTTTTATGTTACATCTTTCTGTTTTACTATTATTAAAAATATATATTACTCTATTTTGATTACTTTTCAAACTACACCCCAGATATGGTTGTAATTGAAAATTAGGATGTTTATAGATTTGAACAAGTCAAATTGATTTTGAAAGTACTAATTTTTCTTCTATCTTACATTATTTCAGACTATATGGCCATCTCTCTTGAAGTACTTCAGAGGAGTGTATTTGTTCAGTAATTTGCAATTATAAGATTTTTAGCCAAATTTTACACATAAGTATGGAAAATATGGACGCCTGATTTAGCAGATTGATTTAACCCTTGAAACACCAAGAGAGCATTATGTCAAATTATCCCTCTGTTATTTGATCATTTACTTTTTTATAGGTTGTGAAAAATTAGCCTCCTCCCAGATACATAACATTTATGTCAAATAATAACAGATTCCCATAACAGTTGGGACGCCAAAGAAAACTAAATAGAGGTGTATGATATTCCTAAGGCACCACTAACATCTGTGGATAGTGGTGTACTAGTAGCTGCATTGTTAAACATTTTATACAAATTCACTCTACAAAACTTTAATTTTTAAATATTTTGATAATTAACTTTACAATTAGATTTTTTTTAAATAACAACAAAAAGGCAGTAATAATATTCATACTTAAAAAAATAATGTTTAGTTATTCTTTTAAATACATATACTCAGATAGGGCTAAATATATAAAATCTAATTATTCAAACCAAATTGAATACTGTTAAATTTTGTAAAATTAATGAAGTTAATATTTTTATTATTGTAATAATTAATTTAGAATATTTTTAAAATATTGATTTTATCAGTAATGTTTAAATATCTGTTACTATAGTATATGACTTTTAAAGTATGTAAATTTTTACTTTTAATGTTCTATCCCTTTTTTCAGAATTTAATGATCAATAACAAAAAATATGTTTGAGTATCGTGTCAACCCTTCAAATGGTCTAATTCACCGATCAACTGTGAATCCATCATTCTTTCAAGATTTAAACCAACCCGCTCCTACACTCCCTAATGGATGTGGTCCAATGTCTGGAATTCTACAGCTTCTTTCTGAATATGGAGCGCCAACATTTGCTACGTGAGTTTCCCTCTCAAGTATAGTCAAATATTTTTTGCTCTATTTTGCTGTATATATATATATATATATATATTATTAAATCGTATATATAGTATCTAAAACTTTGTAAGAAAATTCTATATTTAGATATAACTTATTAACTTAACACTTATATATGTTTTATACATATTTTATTCATATATGGTATAAAGTATTAATATATTTTAAAAGTCTCATGGTCATAATCATTGTAATCTCTTTAAGTAGTTAATGAATGTTTTCCATATTATTGATAACACTGTTTAATTTTCTACAGTTATAGAGCTTTAAAAAGGAAAATATAACATTGATTTATATGTTATTTTATTTGTAGATATGTAAAATATTATAAAGGAAATCTGTATGTGTTGAATAATATTAAAAAAAAATTGTATTAATGGAAATACATTTCAGGAATTATATACAGGCAGTGTGGCCACACATATTCAAAATTCACTATTATATTCGATTTTTTTATCATACTCTAATATACTTAAATATGTTCACATTTTTCTCATTTATTTAAAAAAAAGTCATAGGAAATTATTTTCATAGATATTTTATTATTCTGCTATATTATTAATTACTATAGATTTTTTTCAAAGTTTTTCAAAATAGGATAAATTTTATCTGCACATTTAATATATAATAATTGTGGTATTTTTTATTTGTTTCATATCAAACAGATTTCCATATTTTTGTACTTCATTAATTATTATTTTGCCATTATTATGTATTATTTTGTGTAATACTGATAGGCACATTCATTGAAAAGCAGATTGAAGATTACACATAAAATAGAATTTCCTCTGAAAAGAAACGGAAAATATGAACTCTTCTTGAAAAGTGGAAGAATATCGAGCTAAGGCTGTACTTGAAGCGGCTGCTGCAATTTTTAAAAATTAATTCCATAAAGATTTTCAAATTCTGACATATCTTACTTTATAATTGTGTATAGCCTACATTATGTATAAATGTGTAAGTGGAAATTTTTTAATTAGGCCTACTTAATTTTGTACTATACTCGAATCTTTGAAAACATTTTATGTGGCCGCCTTGTACATATAATTCATAGACTACTTCACTAATGACTAACTGTAGCCATGTTTTAATTATAATATATCAGAGTTCCTACACAACTCCTGGATAAGCATGGTACTACTGGATGTCTGCAGTATATTTTTATTTGATATTTTTTTTACTTATGTAATTTTTTAATATTTTTTTAATTAATTTTTTTTAACTAATATTAATATATTATTTAAAATTGATATATTAAAGCCGGTTATGCTAATAATATTATAATTTCTTTTAATAATGATACCATCGCCTGAAAGTAACACAACTATATAATAATGGATTTGGTGACCGACTAGACGATTATATTTTTCAATTAGTGAAAGGCGACAATGCATATAAACATTTGCTAATGTGATTCGAAATGTATTAGTGCAGTTTCATAATCAAGTTGCTGTTGAGCGTATAGTTTTTATATGTAAAGTTCCGTTGTGACACAGTGAAGGGTTTACAATGCAATTCAATTAATGTACCAGTAATAGACAACATTAAAAGTTAAAATCAATGATTGAATCGTGAAATCATAGGCAGCTTTAACTATTAATTCATTGTGCGAGAGAAACCATTTGCAGCGGAATAAGCACGTAATCGCAAAACGGCACTGTTTAGATTCGGATCTCACAGCTATTCATTTTCAGAAGGCGAAATTGGCCAAATAAGATAAGCCACAAAAGCTCAATGAATGCGAATAACAATCAAACTATTCAAGTCTTGTGTAGCTTATACAACAATACACAAAATATATTACATTCATTGAAAATTAAAAGCTTTTGATTTCATAATGCTACATTTATTTTTGTAAATATCTACATTATAATACTAATACGAAAAAATTAAAAACCATTTTTTGTGTAATTCCTGAATTTCTTTATCTGTCGACATGTCCAATCCAAATGCTATTTATCAAATAAAAATACTCCCAGCATCCTAAAATTATTAAAATATACTAATTTTTGACCTATATTTAATCTTCTTTACAATTCAATTTAAAAATATTGTGTGATACCAAGATTCGACATCCAGACCGACGACAAGATGCAAATGCACAGCATTTAATTTCACGATTGACAATGGAAATTTTAGAACCACTGAAATCTGTTATTGATATTGTATTTCCTAGAATTGCAAATGTCAACAGAAGTCATCTGCGACAAGATCAGAAATGAGTGGAGATATTATTAGTTGAATAATATTTAAGAAATTCTCGTCTCTAGAACAATCTCAGGAGGATGATGTTATTCATAGCGGAGGTGTGTTCATAAGGAGTGGTTTGATCACATACGTAGCACATTATTTAATATATTCATTGCTGAGTAAATATATAATACTATTATCATCTAGTTCTAAAAGCCCATGCAAACTGGAATATCAAATAATAATTTTACATTCTGCTTTTGATATTAATATTATCAACCATAGCGATTACATGAATAATTGAATGGTAAAGTTAGTGGTTTTATATTTAGCATTATAATACATTATAATTATATATACACAGGTTTTCTATGGTTTATACGTTTTATACAATAGACTGTACAATAGGACGATTTTACTTTTGAAACTTATTCTGTCTTTGACATCATACATTCACTGTGCTTTCTTTATGTGGTACATATAATTTTAGAAACTTGAAAAAATTTAATTTATTAAAATACCGTTTAATATAATTTGATCTAATTTTGAGTTGAGCTATTTGTATATGTATTTTTTAATAACACATTATCTCTTTTGATTACATGCTTTGTGTAAAAGTAATAAAATAATTTATTTAAAGTATAACAATCATAAGCATATTCCTAACAGTAAATGCTAGAACAACATATTTTCATAATAAAAGTATATGTATTTACAATTTTGTTCTTGAAAGTAATATGTAAAGTGTATTTATTTGAATTTATCACTATTGTACATGAATATTTACAAAAATCAAGTTTTGTTAAAGTTATATATATATTGCATATTATATAAAAATTATCAATTTTAAAGAAGTTTTACAGCGATAGGCATGTCAACTATGATATATTTTTTCTTATCATATTTAAAATTTGATTTTATTAGGATAATCCAATAGAAACTCTGTGTATGTTGTATATATGCAATATCGTATATTATGTTTGTAATATAAAGATAAGCTGCATTTATTGATAAGTCCGTGAAAAATAGTGTATTAAGTTCACAATAATTTGAATGTAATTTATTTTAATAATCTGATATATTTCTAGAGAAAGGGCCTACAATGGTTACATGTATACAATATAGCATTAGTAATATCATTCTTGGGCAACAATGTATGGATTTTGAGGGCGCGTAAGTGCCTAATCCTTTATATAGTGAATAAAGTCAGGCGACAATGTCGTAAAAAATTGTGCATGTAATGATGCAATCAAT
>JAUZND010005335.1:0-11250 GCA_034780555.1 Coelogynopora nodosa
ATGGTGGACCAGTGCGAGTAGCCTATCGCTTTAGCGACATTGAGTGGATATTGTTTCGACAATTTCTCTCTCTCTCTTTCCCACTCTCTCTCTCATTCACTACACCGGACCAGTCTCCGCATTGAATGGACTGGGATAATGTTCAGATATTCGAAGATGTATTCGTGTTAGGGATTTATTGAAAACACAAAGAAATACTAGCTTTTTCCAAATTCATTTAAAACTTTTTAATAACATTCACAGTTGTATATTTTGATGTGATATATTTATTAACTTTTAATTGATTTTTTAAGAAAGCAGCTTTAGTTAGAATTGTGGTATTTTTAAATTTTGAAGAAATTATAATGATTTATGCATATTTTTTAAATATCTCAGTTTGGTCTGTTTGTAAATGATTTAAGTTTGCTTAATTTTTAAGTTTCAAAACACATAAAAAATGACTACTATTTAGAATCGTAATTAGATATATATGTATATATATAGATTGATATCGTATGATTGATCAATATTAACTGAATGAATTTTGCCTCTCTTTAAATTTGTAGGTATCTTTTTCTAGCTCATTTGTTTGGTTAGTTATACAGACAGAAAGTTGGTAGTGTTTTTTAACTATGCGATATTTATTCTTTAACAGCCTATACACTGGTCAGCACAAATAGGCGGTCATTCAAGTTATTCTGTCATCTATAGTATGTCGCACTGGTTCATCGAACAAGTGCCAATTAACACCCCTCTTATGTTTAAGCGTCCCTCTCTCATATTCCCCCCACTCAGGACAAGTTCGAGGAGGTGAACAAGGCCTACGAGTATCTGTGCACACGGTCCAAGATCACTGACGGCCCCGACCCCAAGAACATCGTCCTTATTCTGCGGACACAGAGCATCCTGTTTGCCAGGTGTCAGAAAAGTGGGTCATCAGCTATAGCTGTATTGATTGAGACACACTGTTGTATAAATAATTGGAACAGTTTTTCCTAGGTGACAGTCTCCTCATTGTCACCTTCAGTCTGATATTTATTAATAATATCAATTTTCGGACGATATGATAATATGATTTCTTCCTGAATAAATAATGAAGATGTGTATACATACATATATAATATGGAAATCAGCTGCAGCTAGTTGCTGTTGTGAGGCAAGCAGCCGAAATAAATAAATTAAAGTCAAAGAGGACTCCTTCTCGTGCTCAAACTCGTGACACTGGCTTCCTTCAGAGCCTATTTCAGGCCGAGTAGGATCAACACATCTAGATTCGGTCAAGTTGAATTCTGTCATAATATCGTCTCGCCTGCTTTTCATTCTGCGGCTGTGGGTTCTCTGCCATCCTTCGTCTTTCATCGCCAACATTCTGCCTGTTGATATTAATTACCGTTAACAGACAGAGAGACGGTCGAGTCCTCTTTTTAGGGTAAACTTAGTTCCGAATAATGATTATAATTGTTTTGCTGAATGATTTTGAAATAATACTGTTGGGAATCTGTCTGTTAACTGTAAATATTATGGTCTGTGTTTTTATCTCTGCCGTATTATGAGCACGTCTACGATTGATTAACCGTTTGTTGCTAGCAACATGGAAAGTTATTTATTGAATTTCGATTAGTTTTCATAGTTACTCTTACGTTGTCATATATATTGAACTTCTACTGACGTAAAGTTTATTATTAATGCGTACCAGGGGTGCATACAGGAATTTTTAATGGGGTGAGGGGACAGGGACAGTTTATTTTTGAGGCATTGTAAAAGACGCTAAAATTGATTACACTACGTTTTGTCTAAAGGGAGGCACGTGCCCGATGTGCCCCCCCCCCTTGGGTAATCCTATGCATACAATGGACAATTTTTCATTCGTATTCCTTTGCCATCTTATGCTTTTACACAAAATTGTTACATTTAAACGTTTTATTACAACGAAAGTTTGCAGTAGTATACCTACATTGTATACTAAAATTGAAGCAGACGAAGTTTACTTTTTTTAAACTTTTTAATAAAAGAAATAGCTATATTAAATTTCATTAAGTTATGTAGTTAAGTAATTTACCTTTTGAAATCCATCAATTCAACATTGATTTTATAGAGGTGTTCTGTCTATTCCTACTAGTGTTATCGATTTTTCTCAACACGAATGCAACATTGATTTTATAGAGATGTCCTGTCTATTCCTCATAGTGTTATCGATTTTTCTCAACACGAATGCAACATTGATTTACAATAGAGATTGACCTGATTAGTGTTTTTAAGTATTGATTGAAATTAATCAGTTAATCAGATCACTTAGGTTATTAATAAAATATGAATATCCAGACATGTCTCCAGCACGTTTTGATACATCCCTATTTATGTGTAATGCAGATATTTCGCAACTGCTTGCTTCTAAAAACGTACTTTTATTCTTTGCTATGCATGTAATTTCAAACAATATATAGAACATTTTCAAAATTATTAATAGGTTATTGTTTATTTTCTGATAATTATTTTGCCTATCCATTATTTATATTTAAAATATCTCGTTTTAAAATATGGTTATATTATACAATAAAATTGTGCTTTAAATAGTAGTAATTGTGAAATGTCCCTCTTAAAAGTCCAATTTAAACAACTTTATCAACGTAACATGATTATAAAATGCGGAAGATGTGCTTCCATTATGATAACCACTCTGATGGATATGCCACTTTAGTGTAACTAAGATTTATAAATTCTGTGTTATTCCGGATCTAATATGTTTTCCATTGTTTTTGAATTTATACATCTGAAAAAAGGACCTATGTAATTTTATATTGTGTCAATATGTGTTTAAAAACATTAAAAAATTGTAATTTATTGGGTAATTTATAGTTCTGTTATTTGTTTGAGATCAGTATTCTAATATATTTGGAAAGTTTACAATTAATTAAAAAGCTAAATACACCTCATTATTAAAAAGAAAAGAATGTTAGCAGAAAAGTTAAAGAAACATTTACGCCTGCTTCCATACAAAGAATAAACAGACAGGAAGGGTTTCTTTGTAAACATTGATTCCACTCCTGTGATTATATTATTCCGACAACAGATTAACTTTTAAGCTTGAATGACACCCGTTTATTCGATGTAATTACTATATTCCGTAGAAATTGACCTTAAAAAACTGAGAAACATTACAATACCTGAAAAATGGTATCTCTTTGTTGCCGTTTTATATTTATGAAAAGAGGAGGATGACTTTGAGTTTCTTGGTAATAAATTATTTTTTCTATTGTGAGGCTTGCTCGTTGGGTCTGGAAGCGGCTTTTTGATCTCTTGGGTTGAAATTGTTACTAATCATGGGCAGGCAATCAATTTATTGGAAGGAATTTGGAATGATACGAACAAAATATAAGAAAACCTACCGATCGTAAAATCATAAAAGAGCAACTTATAATATAGCGCAGTTTCATTATTACTTTCTCAAAACTTTTTGTAACTAAAAAAACGGTTGTAACATTAATTGCCTTTCTCACAATTTGCGCATTGAAGAAAGTTTTGTGCGTCATTTTCTATGGTGAATTTTATAATTTGATTATTTTTCATTCAAGCTTGTACTTAAAGATTGTGTAGAAATTAATTCTGTTTTGCGAAAATAGAAATTCATATTATATTTTTTAATACGAACTAAATGTTGCCTGCTTTTTACAAAATTGAATATATTGTATATACATAAATGAGAAAATGAAATGTCGGTTATGCAATATATTAATTAATACTGATACGATGTGATATTTATGTCTTGTATTTCTTGTGACCAATGTCGAATGAAACTGATAAATTGCTCTCTTGTTTTGTCCAGTGAAGAGTTTACTCGTCTTATATTTGAAGCAATATAAGCAATATGTTTGAATATTTAGAATTAATTATGACATCATTATTTCTAATATCAATAACAGATAAAAGTAGTAGAAAAATCGATTTGGAACTCTAATAATAATGAGAAGTATATTTTGTCCTTGAGACGAGTTACCTGATTTAACTTGTGCAGAATCTTATAAGTATTGCGTGAGTAACTATCAGAATGTAGATCAACAATTTATAAGTTTTCAATAGTTACATTCCATGTATTCCATCCACCGGCTGAAGTGTTTATGTTTTTTTGTTCTCTATGCAATATACTATTCATTATATTGATATTGATATATTCAGTATATTCATAATATTCAGTATACTGAACAGTCTTTACAACCAAGCTGGCGAGAGCTTGTTTTCTTTGTTGAGTTAATACTTGTGAATATTGGACGGACGCCTCTGTGTTGTGAGCCTCTGACAGTTCCCTTTTCTTCAACACCCGACAGTCCTGGAGCCGCACAAGTACGCGGGCTACCCGATGCTCATCAAGACCATCAAGATGGAGACCGGGGACGACCTCCTCTTCTCCAAGGACACGCCGCTGTTGGCCTCCGCCTGTGAACTCGCCTATCACACGGTCAACTCGAGTGCTCTGAATGCGGAGGAGATGCGCCGAGAGAACGGGATACAGGTCTTGCAGGTCGGTTCAGTCAGTGGCTGTTGTGCAGTTTACTTAGACTTAGTGGTTCGTTCGTTCGTTCTTCAGGTGCCAATTAGATCTCTGCACGTGAGTGTTCCGTGTAGAAATTTGATTGGTTGACGGTGGTTTTTATAAAAACTAAAATCAATCAATATAATGTCATGGTAATTCATTTTTTCTGTTAACCAATCAAATTTCTGTACGATTTCATGGTGTGAAGTGTGTAATAGTTTTATTGGTTGACTGATTTTAAATCGATCGATATTAGAATGTTCGTTTAATGGCTGTTTTTTTTATGAATAACAGCATTAAGTACGAATTTTTGAGATAATCGATTGTTTAGGGGTACGTAAAGGTTGGTTTAGTTGGTACGCTGGACCTATTAGGTTGCTCTGTGGACTTGTGAGGCTAATGAACACTGACCTCTAGTCTTCTTCTATAGGTCGATTGCACCTTACTACTTATGAGTAGTATGTGATACCTTTGCTGTGTATATTGTTATATATATTGGTTAAGACATTAAATATTATCTGGTAAGAATTTATAACAATGAAATTATCAGAATTATTTACTGAGAGGTGTGTTGTTCTCCTATTTGATTCGATCTGTTCTGGAATATGGCGCCTCTATTTTTTACATATAATGGTGAACCATTAGCGGCATCCTCGAAGGTATCTGCTGCTGAAATGAAATCGAAGATTCTACTACACACTTGCAGAGACAACATGACTAGAAAATTCTTTCGCAACACTGAGTCAATCTGGAAGCACCGCCTTACTTACTTTCCATTGTAGAACATAATATTATATTGATATCAAAATACTGTTTACCGTTTGTTTGGTTCCGTTCACTGCATAGCATTGTCTTTATTATACTATATATTTTGTTGTGTCGTACGATTCTCGTCTTCCCTATAAATAGTGAACAGAAGGTGTTATTATACTTGATTCAAGGGGTGATAACATGCCCCCTCCCCCCACAGGACGCCTACTCTCGGTGCGCTGGTGTCCTCTCGGCTTCCAGCAGTGCGGACGATCTGGCGGTGCAGGTGTGCGGCTATGTCACCGTCTTCTACTCGGTGGCCGCTCAGTTCCCCGCCTGTCGGGAGAGGATGCAGGAGATCCACCAGATTGTCAAGGACCTGCTTAGGATCCTCTACTTCAAGGTGGGTGTTGGACTCCTGTCTGTGACTCTTGTGTCGTTCCTTTGAGAACGTGGTGCAGTGCATTTTGTAAAAGGTGCTTCTGATCTATTATAAAGTGATGTGATGTGGTTTGGACAATCTGTAAATAGTTTTAGCTTGTATGTAGGACTGGAATCTGTTCGAGTATTGGTCTCTTTTTATCATTATCTTTTAGCCTACTACAGCTGCAGATAATATTATTCCATCAACATATTTAGTTTTGTCTCATTATTTTCATTATTTAACTAATTATGCAAATTTTTTATCGAAAATAATTTGAAGTTGTGCAGCTGTGATCCCGGAAATATCCTGGAACAGTCCTGGTTTTTCAAAAACTATCGATTTATGATCGCTTCTGTTTGATTATTTTTTAGAATTAATTAGCGACCATGTAATATCTAGGTCGTCAAGATTAAAACTTCTACAAAACATAACACATTTGTTTTATTATAGAGAACATGTTCAGCATATAGCCTACTTCAAGCATGGGCTGATACTGATGGTAACTATGGAAACAAACGATTCCCAATTTGTTACACATTTCCATTTTGTTATAACACAGAAATTATTGTGAAAGGTGACAAATGTTAACATATAAAAGAAAATCATGCTGCAGATGTTAGTAGTATTCTATTCAATAAAAAGTTTAAAACAGTTTTTTTTATTCTAAATTGATTAATTTTTCATATTTATTTAAAAATTAACATTTTATATTATTGTTGTTGTGGTGCAAATTAATAATCGTATATATAATTTCTGGCCCATATTTCACTATTAAAATGTGAAACATTTATATATTTTTGTTATAAAATTTTAGAAAAAGCAATCTACTTTCCAATTTTATTGCATTTATGTTGATGAACTGACTCCAAATTTGAACCAAATCTAAATCCTGTCAGAGCCCCTTCCTCCTTCGTGTTAGAACAAACATCATGCTGCATTAGCACAGGCTCTGCTCTGCTTGTACATGTTCGATATAGTTTACAACTGCTCCACAGCGGCGGCATAACATCATCCTTTCTCATCACTTTCACCTCCGCAGAACCTGCCCCAGCTGTGCTGCCTGGTGGCCAAGTGTATCTCCTCGCTGAGCGTCGACTTCTGGCTGCAGACCAACATGTTCGAGAACGGAGCGCTGTTCCATCTGCTCCCCTTCCTCTTCAAGTACGACTTCACACTGGACGAGGGCGGTGTTGAGCGGGCCGAGGAGTCCCACAAACAGGTACACGTCTGTTGTCAGGTCCCACGGCATATCGGAACACGTGTCATTTATTTAAAGGCATTTGATTTAGCTAGATCCAAATTCGGTACCTCACTGACTTGCTATTATGCTTGCTTACAGTGTAAACTGTGATCCAGTTAATATGTAATGTTATCTTTTCTCTCTGTTCTAAATATTTACTTTTATTGTTCTGCTTTGCTCATTTTTGTGGACAGTTTCTTTGTAATTCACTTATTTTTTGTTGTTAATTCTATATTTACCAAAGATAACTCCGCACAGCAAAGGAGACAGACAATTATCTATTTGAACATTATTTTATTAATAAAAATAAATTCACCCATTCGTTCTGCATAATAAGAATAAATAATTTTCATTAGTGAATACGAATAATCGGATAAACTAACAGAACACTGTTTTGTTGACAGATTCTGCTTCATCACGTTTTGACGGATTCCGGTTAAAAAAATAATAACTAGATATTAAGCAGGGTGAATATAGGAGTACTGGAAAAGGCTCTGCCAGCTTTTCGTGACAGTGAAGTGAACCATGATATTGATTAATAGCGAGATAAATGAGTTGTCTCCTTCCTGCAGCCTCTGTGGGGCAATTATTAATTGAATTATAGGGCGACATGTTTTACGAAGAAAGCTTTGTTACCATTTATCTACCCTCGAACCAGAGACGGTTGGTTATGTGGTGCTAACACGGGTAGTGTTCACTTTTTTGTTTTATTATTATGAGTTACTTAAGCGAACGGGATTATAATCTGATAATGAATACGTATTATATTATAGAAATTGTTGCTTAGAATGCGGCTGGTAATATACGTCATGTAGTTACAGTATCAGGTCTTATCTTACAAAATCTCTAAAATAACGCCTGATTTGCTGTGTGGGTTATTTCTCCTCGCCGTGAATTTACAGTCAGGTAGACAACGATCTTGTAATCTGTCAAGGCTTTCACAATCATTAAACTATTAATGTATGTATATTTATATACAGGGATAATTACAGTTGTTAATTAAAAATGTTAAAACTATTTTCTGAGATGAAACGTTTGTTTATTTGATTATTTGTTGTCTAAAATATTTGTTTGAACAAATTGTAATCTATTTTTAATGTTTAGCATTTACTATTGAGCATAATATTTTTAATTTATTATTAATAAAAAAATAATATTGTGTAACTCAAAACCAAGGCCAGAAATACGGTTCAAAAGACCTATACAAGACCTATAGGGGCCTCCTCTTTTATAGACTAATGTGTGGATTAAAATCATAAATGAATAGAAGTATCTTTACATTTCAATTGTAGTGAGATGCCATTTAATAGTCGTTTTTATAGTTAATAAAATTAATATAAACTTTTGTTTTCCGTATTTCTTTAAGTTTTTAAATTGATCAAGGTTTGTTATTTTATCCTCCATTGTCTTTTGTTAATTAAAACTATAAGAAATTATTTTTAATGTTGTATTAGCTTATTTAAAAGAAAATCAATTCGTAATTAATCGTTTAATGCCGTAACTTTACTTCGCATTAAAAAGCTGTTAGAAACAGGTTAGCAATCTGTTTGTACTTTTAACTATATAAAAAGTAGACTTTTGTTTTACTTTCATGTGTTCCTTTCAAGTGAGCGCTTTATTACACACCTTTGTTTGCATGGGGCAGATGATGTCTGCGCAACATTCATACAAATAATATATTTTAGTTTAGTTGTATTAGATTGTGTCATGCTGTGTGTTTTTATAAGCATTCTTGCAGACTGCAATGTTTTCATTTGATTCCAACAGACAGTTCAAGTAAGTGTGTCATTTATTGATTGCCAGCAATCGTCTGCACTTGACACTCGTCCCTGCACCCCTCGATCAGTCAGAATGATTTGTGTTTTCTAGTAATAATAAGGATATCCGTCTTTATAGTTTTTATTGAGCAGTTTTTCATTATACCGATATCTCTCGAAGATAAAATATTATATTAATATACCGCTATTGCACGTATCTCTATTTGAGAGCAGTAATAATATCAAATTTTGATTTTACTGAATGAAATAAAGGGTAAGTAATACTCTGATTATGTCGAATTCTTTCCGTTTAAATTACAGATAATACACTAACTATACTATATCTTGTGATACATTTGTACAATATATATTGAATAATGCTCAACAACGCACAATGAGAATGCAGTTCATCTAATTATGTCTGATTATTTCTTCTGCAACAGCAGTAATCTAATAGCACTGTGATTTGCATTGACTATTCCTAATTTTAACAGCTCCATGATGAGCAGATCATCTGATCATCCAATGCAGTCAATACTATCTGCTGCCACTTTTCGTGATTATGATGGCCACCTTGTTGTCATTAATCATCATTGCTCACCCAACTAGTGATTGGAGATATTGTAGTTCGACATCCTAATAGATTATGTAAACATGTGCATTTTCTCCTATTTCAGCCTTCAACGTAGGAGAATGCGCCCTATAATATTGACACAATATTGACACAATATTGACATTTAAAACCGCTAAATTTCTAGTGAAGCTTGTACATGAAAACTATTCATTTCAGTTGAGAATTATTCTGGTGATGGTATAATGTTCAATAGTTACCGTTTTTAGACTAAGTGTGATTTGTAATTCAATTTGAAATGATTAATTTCCGCTTGTTTTCGTTGTTTACCGGTTATCATGCAGCTGAGACCAAAGTAGGCCTAATCATTTCGAACGTGATTGAAAAGAGATATTTATTAATCTGGGATTTACAATTAAAAAAAACTATACCTCGTAAATCTGTTAAGATTTATAATTTAAACGAGGTATACATTGCAGACCTCGACGTCTGAAAGGTATACCACGACGTCTGAAAGGTATACCACAACGTCTGAAAGGTATACCACGATGTCTGAAAGGAATTCCACGTCTGAAAGGTATATCTATCTCGTATATATCTCGATTTCAACCCTAAACCCTTTGGTCCGCCATAGTTTGCGAACAATAATGGGTTTGTGTTGAATAAAAAAGCACTCCTTGTTGTAATTGTCGGCGCTATAAATAAAAAGAAACATACTCTTCGCGTTATTTACTCCAGACTCAATTTGCACAAGGTACACAGAACAGTAAGAGTTTGTTACAGGGAAAATGAGATGCAATATTATGTCTGGGAACCCTGTATTAACCTCAACCTCAACCGGCACACCCCCCCCCCTTCCATCACCACTACAGGAGGTAGCCAACCGCCTAGCCGTCCTGTCGATGCTCGCCTCCGCCCGACTCATAGGCTGCCCCCCTCACAATGACCTCCCAACTGCAGGGGGGGCCACCCCCCCTCCTGCCCCCCCTGCCGGGACCATCAGCCCGCCTCCCTCCTCGCCGGATAATCCAGCCGTGCGACGGTCGGTGTGCGCCCTGTTGACGCCCTATCTGGGCCGGCGATTGTCCGAGTTCTCTGGGGAGTTGGGCCAGTTGCGGGAGCTGCTCAAGCTGTTGACCTCGAACTCGTGCACCCCCTATCTGTTCTGGGACAATCGGACGCGGGCGGAGTTGATCGCGTATCTGGAGGAGCAGCAGACGCGTCTGGTCAAGTCGGTGAGGATTGGGGGTTGCCTTGGGGTTTGTTAGTTGAGTATTGAGCGAAAGAAATCATAGTATCAATCATTAAATAGCTTTTTAGTATATTTGAGCTTTTAAATGTTTATTGTCATGATAGTTCCCTTTTTATATTATATCGTGTTATTTCAATTTGTATTTATAATATTGCTCGAGGGTATTTCCTGCTCCTCTCTACTATGTTTGCTACTTCATTTTAAAGTATAGTATTTTGTAATGTTTGAAAGTTTTAATTGTTAGTATTCATTTATTGTAGGTATTCATTTTAAGCAATAGTCCGATCTATAGTAGGGTGAACATTGTCTTGTGGGATATATATGAAGTTTTTTGATGGACTTCTATCTAATTTGATGTACTGATTTCAAATCTGTGGGAGGCCACTCACTATTTCGGTAGCGTTTTTCTGTGTTTTAAATGTTTTATATACAACATTTATTTATTTCAACATTGATGACGTCAACAATCGCTTATGCATTACATATAAAACGCTACCATAATAGACAGAGAGGCCTCCAACGAATTTGAAACTAGCGCAAAAAATTTATTGGAATCCATAAAAAATTTAATATACATATATATCCCAAAAGAGGGTTCAGTAAATTGTAGCCACTGGCGCCTTGTCTCTCTGACAATAGCG
Source organism: Coelogynopora nodosa (assembly GCA_034780555.1). NCBI lineage: Eukaryota > Metazoa > Platyhelminthes > Proseriata > Coelogynoporidae > Coelogynopora > Coelogynopora nodosa. Next base: position 11,143 of record JAUZND010005335.1, read on the forward strand.
TGACCTTATATAATACCTTTTTCTCTCTCTCTCTCTCTCTCTCCCACTCGCTCTCTATCTCTCTCTCTCTCTCTCTCTCTCTCTCTCTCTCTCTCTCTCTCTCTCTCT
>JAUZND010005337.1:0-11249 GCA_034780555.1 Coelogynopora nodosa
TGTATAACACGTTTAAAAGCCTGAATAACACGTTTTAAAGAGTGAATAACGTTTTTGTCTCTCTCGGCTGCCATAAATAACAAAGTTTTCAGAATATTAAAAAAAATGTAACAGAACATAATTATAAATTTTAAATGTCCCATTCTTTATCGGAATCTTCAAGCTAAAGCCTTCAAAAATATATTTTTCAAATGTACATTTTCCATTTTTAATTGGTTCAAACATTTCATGCGAATTGAATGGTAGGCCTACTCATCATTCCGTGTTATCTGAAAAGAACTGCATACTATTGCTTTGCGACAGTTGTGAACACTTTAGAGCACTAGAATTGAAGCGTTTAGCATGCGTCGGAGTTAGCCTACATTAGAGGAACCACAAGAATTAGCCTAAATACTACAGTAACTACCCAATTATATTACCCATTTTTTTATCCAATCACACATATTGTTAGTTAACTTTTTAGACAAGCGTACCAAATTATTTAATCTACAATTAAATTTAACAAGAGATTAGCTAACATTTGTCGACTCGTTAATCATCGATTAGATAACTTACACATCAGCATACCACCCTTAGTGATGTTACTGGATAAAATTATAGAAATGTGTCGTCATTGCATACCTAATAGTTCTAAGTCAAAAATCAATATATTGTTGTACCTGAATTATTGATTCCTAACTACCGCTCAAATCAGTATTTTTTATAAATGTCCACATAGTAAGACTTTTTCTGTGAAATAAATATGATCTGTATTTATATGACTATAGGCCCTAATGCACTTTTTAGGAAAAATCAATAAATGTACTTAAATCGATTACTACCAATAATTTACCTTTAATCATAGATATATAATTGTTTATCCTTATTATAATACAACTATTATATCTCTATGCCTTTAATCAATTTCTAAGTTGTAAATTTGAACTGAATAACAGTGAATTATTCGAAAATGACCTTGATTTTATTTTAATGGTTCAACCATGAACCATAGACAGTAGCCGATACAGCGATACTCGATTCTGATTGGCTGAAAATTTGCGAATTTTTTTAACAAAAATTATTAGCTAATTTGACCTAGAGGTGGGATAGGGTTTTTTTTTTAATAAGCAAACTCCACCCTTATTTTAAGTTGATCAGAATAGGTCACGTGATGCGTCAAATTTCTACATTCTCTACAGATTAGTTAAATTGTTAATAAAATGTTATGCAAAGCAAAGCAGGCCCTGAAGACTTTAATCTTTATAATTCGATTTATTCTTGAACAGTATTATATAATTTTTTAAATATTGGAATATAATATTTCACTTCAGGGTCGGGTTAACCAGAGTAGCCGATGTCATCCCAATATATCACATATTATTTTGGATAACTACTAAAGTCTGACAGGGCTTCAGCACACATCTTTCGACAACTGACTTTTTCATCATATAAAATTATTTTTTACTTCGAAAATTCTACGTTTTTATCTGTTTATAGAATGTTAATAAATATATAGATGCCTATATATAGCCATCTTTTAAAATTCTCTAAATGATTCTAGACTGCCGAATAATCTGTTGTACAACAATTTAAAAAAAGATGTGAAAGACGCAGACATATATCTATAATATACAGTAGTTTACTTTGTTATTGAACTTTGGAGGAATCAAGGAGGGAGAGGGTATGTAACGCAATGGTGCTGTGTGATGCACATGTGATTCAGCGACTCAACTACTAAATTATTTTAAGACCATTGATAAATATAACTTAATATTAATAATTATAATCAATAATATTATAATGGTATATAAGCTGCTAATCATCTTACTACGAAAACAGCCGAACCCTCAGTTCACACACAGTACACGTCACAAGTCGAAGTGACTCCTCAAATGAATAGTCTGAGCACGATCTATAGCTCAGCCTTCCAATAAACCATCGCACCATCCCCCCCTCCGTTCTTCGATTTCTGGTAGGGTGCTCGCTAAGCTAAGCCAGGAAAGCAAGCATTCGAGCACAATCAGGCACGAGAGAACGAACAGCCCACCTATTGTTAGCAGATGACAGGGAAAGACAGACATTCCAACACGCTGCCGGCATAGGTATTATGGAACAGGCTAGGCAGAACTCCACTATGATTGGACAATACAAAACAACAACTGTCTCCAGCGGATGATAAGACTCTCAAGCAATCTAATGTTTTATGGAAGAACTACATAGCAGCACAGTCCGCAGATAGCTACCGTAGAAATAGCCCTATAGTTTAAAACAGACTACACAAACCTGCTGTCACCATAATTTTTCGCTCTGGATCCGAGAGACCACTAGTTGTGGGAAATGTTCTCACGACTTGACGTTAGCGGACTCACGCAAAGAGTTACCGCCGTCTGTCCGCCTCTACTGGACGATAATCAGGGCGCGGGACACGAGTTGTCCAATAATACTAGGATGGAAACCTGTTTTTCAGGGAGTTGTCAGACGGCAGCTTCGTTCGACGCAGGTGTAGCTCAGATGCAGCTTCATAATCGAGAGGGTCATTTGGTAAGTCTAATTTTTTGCTTAAAAGACATATTATATTTAATAGTGGTTCTTTTTAATATTTTAGCGGCACAAAAAAACGATTTCTATATATTGCATTTTACTTAACCTGTCAGAATACTTGAAAACAATTTAACGTTCTGAAATTTTGTTAAGCATTTTATAAATCGTATTAATTAATTATCCTAAAAGTTTGACTTATAAATTTTACTTCTAACATTAAGCAGCCAGTGCTATCTGGGCTTCTAAATTTATTCCATTCTGTATGCATTGCTGCCATATTTAAGGAGCTATACATATAAAAATGTATGAATTATACTAATTTTACACTTTCCATCTTAACTAAGGTAACTGATGTACAAGTGACAATGTTGTCTCCTGATTTTTAGCCCTTTATCTTAGTGTGGCATCATGCTTGGTTATTGTTCATAGGATGTATACTATATACCCCTATATATAGCAACGCCTCACACAAATTATTGTGACATTTTATTTAGTATATATATATATGTCGCGTTCAATGGTGGACTATATATTCGTGTTCGCAATTATATAACTTGAAAAACAATTGAAGTCAGATATACATCCATTATCACGTGTTAATTGAATGGAATAACGTGTCAACATGTTAAAATAAGTAATCTAGTAATGTGTCTATTAAATTGCCTGCTTCCGTATATATATCATATAATTCGCATTAATATAGATTTTTGACCATAGAAACTTTTAATCCATTTATTTCATATGCAATTGATACAGTGTAATATATATATAATAAATATTCGATAAATTTAAGGCGTACACATTTTATTGTTCGGAATTAATGCCTTTAATGGACACACACTATAACTACGCCTACTTACATTATCTAATAGGAAGTCATGTTCTATACGTCATGTAATAATGTAGAAAAATTCACAGTCGGTCTCTCTCTTTCAAGCGGAACTCAACATTCAGCCTGGATTATAAATCTTATTACGTCATAATCAAGAACGGCTGGGGAGGACGGGTGAACGATCTGTTGACTTTGTCAGCTGACGCATGGATAAAGTCAAACTCGCTGACTGCATGCATAAATAATACACTTTGACATTTTATTTTTCTGCTGCTGCCTATACAGTATAATGTATACGATAATTTGTTCATTACACCTTGTATTTATTTAATCTTGTAGCTCTTGCGCCGAATATCTCCCGTCAGTTAATCTGCCCAGTATATAGTTTTATAGTATTGTTTAATGCATAACAAAATATCATTTGTAGCCATGAGCAGTTAATACCAACGGGTACTTCGGTTCAAATTATACCTACAAAGGATGGAAATTGGGAGTATAATATACCTCCCCACCCCCTTAGAACGAGAGTAAGCAGGGGGGTTTTGTGCAGATAAGAAAAAAAATCTATGAGTAAGGCATTCTTCTTATAAATTCAAATATTGCTTTATTTCCTTTATCGCATTGTCAACATTATGGTTTTAACTTTTATGTAATTTGTAATTATGTGTAAATATAACTTTTTAATAATGTAAATTGATATCTGTTAGTCAAAAAATTAGTCTTATTAGGTGACGTCACCAATTGATCGTATATTGCTAAAATCAATATTTATATATGTAGACAATATAGCCTACTGTTATTCAATATGTTTACGTCTATATTTATTATTTTTGTGCCTGTTGTCCAAAGTTACAATTAGGCCTAGTTTAAACTTCAAGTTATCTTTTAAATTTATATTTACTTTTTTTACGTCATCATTTACTAATATATTTGTGTTTCCAAATATTTAGTGTTTTCGTTGAAAATTTATTTGTTGTATCCATATATAATTTAACATATTTTAAAAGTATGGACATTCATTCTATAAGGTTATGGTGTAATAAAATATTTTTTCGATGAAAATAGCGCGTATTTTTTACTCTTCCATTTTTATAAAAATATATTTTTGCAATTACTTTGAATAGTAATATTTGTATGTGTTTATTATTGTCAAAATGTAGATGTCATTTAAAGAAAACAGTCATAAAAATCTAAAAATTTATGTTCTAGGCAATTTTTTAAAAAACATTTACGTTTATTATATGAAAATTTCATATTAATTAGGTGTAGGCATACTTCTAAAATGACAGCTTAGCAAGAAAGAGGGCTGTCACCTAGGCAATCCTTTGATCAGTGTTTACCTTGATATAACTGTAAAGTAATATCTATGTTAATAATATAATCCTAATGGATTTATTCGAAAACCCAGCAACAGCACCACCAGTGTGTATTTTATTCCCCCACTCCCCCTCACTGACAGCTCCCAATGTCGAACTACGACGACTACAACGTCGATGTTGAGAACGACACCCCGCCAGATCCCACGACGACCCCCTCCACCGGTGGAAGTGCCGGGATGATCCGTCGAGCGGTGGAGCAGTGGAAGTACAACCTCGTAAGTGTTGTATGTACGGCACTTGCGCAGGGCTGTGCTTTACTGTACTTCACTGTATATGACGGTGATGCAGAGGTGGAAGAGCGAATTAGTTCTGTTCTTGGTGTAGTACGGTTACAGTTTCGGTCTAGAGGAACCATTTTGGGGCGTTGACAGTTAGACCTATAATTAAAGTACAAAATGAATGTACTGTATACATATATATATAAATAGATAATATATAATTTTAAATGAAATCAAATTATTATTTGTGATAAATATAAATCAATACATTGATTGAATAAATGAATGAATATCACTTCCTATAAAAATTAATAAACAATAATAAACAAATAATAAACTCAAAAAATTAACTCAATTTACATTTCAAACATTTCAATTGTAAGATTTGATCAACGAAATATCTAATTAAAAAAATCAACAAAATTACAACAACAAAAAATTTTTAATTAAAAATTAATAATTTAATTAAATTTAATCACTTGACAATTACGAAAATTCAATTGTGTTTAATTTCATTAGCCCTATTGTAAATGTTTTTTTTTTAATTTTCATTGTTTTGACGTATAGCATAAGTTTACTACCAATATTATCGGATTTTTTATTCACGTAGTCATGCGATAGACGTACTTAGGAAAGCTTCTAATCCGAAATTGTTTTTCTCTTTATTTAAATTGGCTGAAATTACAGGAATTTTTACAGTTTAGTACACTGTACTAATTATATTAACTGCAGAATATTACACAAAACTAACTGTTACACGTATCGATTTAAATTTGTACTGGATCGCTCTTTTTGTGGAAATTTACTGAAGTTCTCAACGTGCATTTCGCTGTCAACAACATTCGACTGTCTGTATATACTATGAACTAAACAATTATTATAAATTTAAATTATTCCTTTGAATTTCCTCGTTTTGTTCCTCAACCCCTTCTAATAATAAGCCCATCCTTTAAATCGGTTCCGCACACTTCAACTTTTTCTCTTTCATTCGCTCACTTATTCTATCCAGAATTCTCGGACAGCAAATTTAGCTTTGTACCGTGAAGAGGGGGGGGGTTGAATCATTTGGACAAAAAACATTTAAACTATAACTTTTCTGAAGGAGATAGTCAAATGAATCATCGCAAAGTAAAATCGAATAAGTACATTTCATACGATCAATTTAATTGGATAATATATACATGAAACAGAATGCAAAATGTCATTTACATTATTATTTCATACAATTAAAAATCTACTTACGATAAATTCACAAATTTCTCATCGTCTCCTCGAAAATAAGGTTTACACTGTTCTTTTACACGCATTGAGTACACTGCATTTTGGATTAAATTTTTTCCTATTTTGGTACAGCAATTCTTTACACAGAAGAAATCATAGTGTGGCTTATATAACGCATTCATTGATATATTAACGTTCATGTTGGCTAATCCTAATCATAATACTATAAAGAGGGAACAGAATAAGTAGGGCCTTTACACCTTTAAATGCGGTTCTGTTCTACAAATATGTTAGCTTTTTGTTTTATAAAGTAAAAAAAGTAAGATGTTATAAGCAATATATAAATTATTAAATTTAACTTAACTATTATGTAATTTATGAAGTACTCATGCAACATACGTTAAGTCTGTCTAATGCCGTCTTCTATAATATGACGAGTGAACCTGAGTTGCATAAACACCTGTCCATGTTCTGTATATATATTATATATCTGGTGACATAATAAAATTTTAATTAACATGGACGTTTACAAAATTTTCTTTCCATAACTTAATAGAAGACCAAATTCGTATAAAACACATTTTTATATCTGAAAAGTTTGAGCGGAGCTAGTCACTTGAATGGGGTGCAAATGTCCACTGAATAGATATATGTCCGATCACAAAGGCAAGTTGTCGTCAAGGAAGCACAATTGTTCTAGATTTTATGGCTGGATGTGTCGAATATTATTTCTTTTTTTCATTTTGATTTTATTATACGTTCAGTATAGAGTAATATCCTGTAAACATATAGTACATTGTAGTTTTTTAAATGACCAATTTTCAAGCTTTTATACGTAATAATTGCGGTATTTTTAGTTCAGCTTTTAGTCAAATAGTTTAACATAAACGTTAGGGTTTAAAATAAAGATGCACAAAAGGTCCATTATATTAGATATAGGATTCAAAACATACTTAAATGTTTAAGTATTGATCTTTAAAATATTATATTCTCTTGTGATAAATATTCATTTCCGGAATATTTCATCCTTGAATTTTAAATTCCGCTTGAAAGTAGATCTTTCGATCTCGTATTTATTATTCATATTATATTGGTAAATATTATTATATAAAGTATAAAAAATATTTAGTGCCCTTTTATTTTGATTAAATTCACCAATGTTTAATAAGGGTAGCAATTGTCCGGATACCAACTTAATTAATGTAGTGCCAGCTCAAGAAATTAGAATTAAAACATATTATAATATGACTTAGACATTCATTATCGTCCCTCGAAAGATTAAATCGATAAATGATTTAAAAGAACTGCAGTGTGCTGCCCCCTCCGCATTATAATAGACTTCAGCTCCCAAGATCGAAGGAATTATTCTCAACATTGAGTCATCTTCGCGCTGACTTGATCCACCATCGCATTGCACTATATATTTATATATTATATAATATCACAGTGACGCAATAGCTGGATGAGTGGCTCTCTCTCTCTTTCTTGAGCATAATATCGTGGTTCGTTCCTATTTTTATAGATCTAATCTATGGCAATGTTGAAGTCAATATATCCGTGTGTGTGTATAGTCTGATTTGATAGCATATTTGGATGCATTCACCTTTTGAGCACATATTGTATATACTATATATTACGTATTTTTCGGATAAAGTAATTTAAAGCATCAATTTTATTTATTTCTCTTTTTGAAAATTATTAAACGATATAATATATAACATAACTAAACTAGACGCTTTCCAACGTTTTTGTATATACAATAGGTTAAATATTACTTTTAATATATTGATTGATTAAATAAAACAAAACCTTATTGTCAACATGTTATAAATATATTAATCAAAATATGGCATATTTTGTAAATACATACAATACATATATTCACATATATATCGCAATATCGATATTCGCGGATTCATAATATTTATAATCAGATTAGTCTGTCGAAGTATATACAGCACACGACTAAAATAAACAACAACAATTTTTTGCCAATAATATCCAAAATAATACGGAATAAACCAAAAAATTACCTATTCCAAATTTTCTGTGCTAGCCACATATTTAGTAACTATGCTATACCAATGTTACAAACAAAGTGAGACAAAAACTATGTATGTGATATCATTTGTAATTTCCCCTTTGCATATTATCCTCATAAAATCCAAAAATAAGCATTAACATCTCTGAAGAAGAAATAGTGTGATATAGCTATTATATAGGTCCGGTTTTGGTCTGTGAATGAAGATTTAGTTATTTCAGTTCACCACGGCTCCACCTTTGTTGGTCATTGTGTATCTGAATGAATGGTTGATAGCTTTTTTAAATGGATGAATCGATGGGCTGGTCTAATGACCGACTGTCTGCTTCCTATTGGAATGCATGGTCCAAATATGTTAACAAAGCAGTTCTGAAACTTTTTTACTGATGAGTTTTCCACTAAAAGTATGTCTCCCTTCATCAATGTTGATTGTAAATGTGATACATATTGCCTTAAAAGTGTCCCTTTCTTTATATTTTCACATTTTACTTTCACTTTCCTATTTGCATAAAGATTTGATTCACACTGTTGTATATTATATATATATAACAAAAATAACAATATTTGTTTTTTACTCTGGGAGGCCTGATACAGCTCCTTTTATTATTTTTAAATTTTGACAAGCACCAAGGTCACCATGTTTTGATTATGTAAAGCGTACTTGATTATAGGTATATAATAGTGTTAAATGTACATTATTTGTTAGTGATGCTTATAATACCTGTGCATAAAAGGCATAATTATTAACTTTCTAGGAGTCATTTTCTCTCCGATCTTTTGTTCCTCTGAAAATCAATAATTGTAACAGTACGTTTTATATATACAAATGTTTAACGCTATAACGATATTTTCTAAATATAGTGGTCGTGCATAATTCCTTCATTTTTTGTTAAATTAGGGTTTTAACACACACACACATTATGTTAACAACACAAAAAAAATCAGTTATTTTAGCGAATTTTATTATATATATATACGCTTATTTACGTTAGTACATCATAATATGGATTAACGTTTATTATATATTATTGATTAATATACTTTAAGATTTGTTTTTTGTTTATTCTTTAAAGAAATGAGTAAATGTTTAATATGAAATATCAAATGTTTGGAAAGATTATCAGTTATAAATTTAGTATAATGTGTATATTGCGAGTAACTAATCATAGAATAAAGTAATAAAAAGTATATGGAAATATCTGATGACAATATCCGTAATGATTTTGGAATCGCTGAAAAAATATTTTAAGTATGCAAAGTATAACGTCACTGCTACCGAAAAAGCTACGTAGCTACATTTTTTCTACAAGCATTTATAGAAATATTTATAGTCAACATATATATCCGTGTTTGACAATTTCAGCTAAATGGGCGTGACTTGTTAGGACCAGAGATGATCAAATAAAAGTGGGGTTGTCGTTGATGTAAATACAGTAATTAACTACATAGTTAGTTAAAATATTGATTTATGGGCTGTTTTACCTAATAATCAATTTACTTATTTATTGTCGATTTGTTCAATATGTATATTATAATAACAGGCCATGAAAAGGTAGTATTTTAGCTTGCAGTTTCAAATCTGCTTATATCAAAAAAACGATTGTAACAAGACACCAACAACCAACTTTATCGGTGCATTAAACAAAGGCATTACACGAGATTCTTTGTATTTTTCTACCAAACACAAGCTTGCTTACATATATATATATCTACAACCAAATGTCACGTCCTAAATATTATATCTCTCTTGAGTCCCACAATTCTATTACACAGTCAAGTCCGTGTGTAGCAGAACGCACAACGAACCCTCTTCAGTCTTATCTCTACGTTTAGTTCCTTACTTCCTCCACCATAACCACGCCACCCTTCTCTCTTCTCACAGCAAGTAATCCCTACCGGTAGAGAATCGGTTCTGACCGTTTCCTGTCAATACCTGTATTGAGTGCGTCCTCTTCCTTCCTTCCACCCCACCCCACCCCCCCTCTCCTTCCCGCCCCTCACTCCCTCCGTGCTTCGGTATTCTGTCTACTGTTGCCTAAAATTCCTGAAGGTTCGCGGACTCAGAACAATAAGAACAAAGCCATGCTTAAAGAATGGACATAGTTTTTATATTGGTTGTTGTCTAGCTTGACTTCTGGAGTTGTGCTTTCTCTCTCTTCCCCTTATCTAAATCTCTCTCTCTCTCTCTCTCGCTCCTCCTCTCAAATTCTCTCTCTCTGCCATGACTGTGGTTTCATTGTGGGATTTATTGTGAGGCTTGGTCCCTTGTGGGGCATCTCCTTCTGTGGCAAAGTTTGGATACATTTTTCACATAACCGCCTGCTTGGCTTCTTCGTATAATAGATTTATTTCTTGCATGCATTATGGAATACAAAGGACTGAGGACCCCATTTTTTCTAGTTCATTGTGAAAAAGATGATGATATAGGGTAAAGGGGTCGTCTTAAATTAGGATATGGTGGACACTTTTGTAAATAATTGATGGATTTTTGAAGAAAAAACCACGCATGAAGTGACGTTTAATTTTAGTTAGACTATTGTGCCGTATGTCTATTTTAAATAACCTACGTATTTACGTAATTAAATATCTACTAAATCTACAAACTTGATGTATTGTGTAAAAACTTTCATTATAACGCATAGTTGATTATATGGAAGAACGGATTATTTCCGTGTATTATGTGCTTATGATTATACATGTTTGATTTGTCATTAAATATCCTATACATAATTAAATAATGGCTATTTTAAATCGATTTTATAGGATATGTCATAGTATCACGTATCGATAATACTGATCTATATCTTCGAATATGGTAATTAGATTTATGGATCTGACTTAATGGTTACCTAGCGACTTGAATTTACTGAGTCAGAGATTATAACTAGACACTAGTGGGGTGTAGAGTCGATACTCGACTCTTTTTTCTTTTCCTAATCTTTTGAAACTTTTGAAAATTTTGCATTTTTTGGTGCAAAAACCGTGGAAATCGGCCTTGTCAAACTCAATTGAGAGTCGTTCAAAGTTTTTCCAATGTA
>JAUZND010005338.1:0-11249 GCA_034780555.1 Coelogynopora nodosa
GAGGGAGGGAGGGAGGGAGAGAGATAAAGACAGAGAGAGAGAGAGAGAGAGGGAGAGAGAGAGAGAGAGAGAGAGAGAAAGAGAGAGAGAGCGGGAGAGAGAGAGAGAGTACGGACAGTAGTTTGGATAAATATTAATAAAAAGTGAATTGATAAAAAAAAAAAATGTTATGAGGAGTGTATGTACATATACCACGTGGATAGTATGTAATGTTTGTGTCTTCAGTTATTTCATCAATATATTTTAAATAATGCACTTTCTATCACTTCGACTTTTGAATTATTATTTAAAAAAAGTACGAATGTTTATTAATATAACAAAAGTATTTTAAGCAAATACTTATAGTAAAACAATTAAAAAAACTACATATTATAATTGTTGGCCGATTTCAGAGTAATGTGGTCTACTCTATTCTCTTTAATATAAGCTTTCTAGATAATATATCGATTCTAAAGTTGCGTCTAAAATTTATTTCCTGAGGCTTTCTGAAGTGCAAACATCAGACGACTAACAATGTCTACTGTGGAAAAACTTAAAATTTCAAGAGAGAGAGAGAGACTGAACGGAGACTGAGAGTATCTGTAAACCCTGATGAAATGATAGTAGGTGTGTGTGTGTGTGTATGTGTGCCGCTTAATGCCAATATGCTTCATGTCCGATGTTGTTCATGTTGAGTGATATTCAGTCAAAATGTAAAATCTAAATCAGAAATAATTTACTATATATTAAATGTTTGGTTTTTTTACCTTATTTTAAATTAATAGTAAGCGGTATGAAATTATCCATTTAATAAACGGATCAATGTGGTTTTGTTGCGAAGGCCTTTGCTAACGGTTTTTTAATTATTTTTATTTACAAAAACTTAAATTTTAGAGAATATTATCAATAATGGAGGAAACAAACATTGAATTTTAACACAATTTGATTTATAAATTTGATTTAAAAAAATGTATAACTAAACAGGTATATGAAATTTATACATTAATCAATGAGATTAAGATTAAAAGAATTATATTAGAGTAAATAAAATATAATTTAAGGAATTTATTAAATATTATGTTCGTTTCTGAACTTTAGTATACAAATTCTACGGCATTGTCATAAAATGGAAATTAGAAATTACAATTTAGTCAACAGCACACAATACAGACAAAAAAGAATCATACCATAATATTTCGCAAAGTAATTTTTATATTTTAAATAATATTGAAATAGATTATTCTAAAAACTCGTTCTAAAATGGGTCAACGTGACTATACAATGTAGGAACTAGATTAAATTAAGAATTAAATCGAGAACGAAATAAACAAAAGTTGATTAATAATGAATTGTAATACGCATTGATAGAAAGGATTGCATAAAAGGAGAAATTAATATTTGATTAGATCACAGTAATTCGGATTATAGACACGAATAAATTAGCACGTAGGGCATTTTTTTAATGTTAAGAGCTTGCTTGATAGGAAATAAAACAGAAAAGGAATATCTTTTGAAACCAGATAATATTTTGCGGAGCAGGACTGTAATCTTAGGATTTTCATTTACAGGTAAAATATAAATTGAAAGAGAAATTCTTTGTCCTTTATTTTCATCTACTCGACCTGATCAGAAGCGGTTCTTCCCGGATTATTATAGATTAAATAAATATATTTTCAAGTAAATCTTGGCAGTCTAGTCAGTCTTGTTAGGTCCTTACATTTCCCAAAATTTGTACTGAAAAGACTAATATTACGAAGCTACACAAGAGAATAAGTAGAACGTTGAAAAATAAGATGAAGCTAATATATTATAGAACAACGCACGTTATTAAATCTTCCATTTCGAACTGTTGAACGATGGATTCGTTCATCTCTGATTCCCAAACGAGAGGCATTACCGTATTTTAAAAACTTAATTAATAAATATTGTACCTTTTTTTATAGTCATCCTTTCATATTTTCTCAAACTTGATTAAAGCAAGCCAAAATTGAGCACACAATAAGTATTTGATATTTTTCATAAAACATACGACATGTAGTCTAATGCGTGTATAATTAGGCAAAAACAGCTGAATATCGAACATTTGATTTATGCGCAGAAAAAAATATTTCTTTAAGCAAATCGTAGTAAAGCTAAAATATATCATATTTGTTGAGCCTCATTTTGATTGGACAATGTTGAAAGACTAATGTTCAAATGTGTAATCTTTTTATGTTCATGGTAATGATCTATATAATCACCAATGATCTTACCAACATTTCGGCTTCCTACTATTTGGTACCTGCTCGGTATTACAATATTCAACAAGTGGGCATTACCAGAGAATTATATTTCCTCCCACAAAAACGATGGTCTATCAGAACTCATCTTTCTCAAAGACCATTCGATGTAGGGAACAGGCGACCTGAAAGTGTATCTATTCGAAATGTATATGTTTAAAATAATATATTTATTTCATATAATATATATCATTTATGTGTTGTATCGTCGTGTAAATATTGTTGTCATTTGTTATTGATGTACAATATCTTCTTATACTAATCGTAATAATGATGTACCAAAGATTATTGTATTGAAATAATTGTCTTCAGGAGTATAGAAAGAGTCGATTCTGACTCACGTATAAATAGATTTATGAGTGCCTCATAAATCTATTTATAAGTGAGTCAGAATCGACTCTTCCTATACTACTGTCTTCCATAGATTATTGTATGGAAATAATTGTCTTCCATAGATTATTGTATGGAAATATTTCTGTACCATAGATTATTGCTCGGGGCACAAAGTTTTGTAATTTTTGATCACAAGTGATAGTGTTATTCATTAAATAGAAAACAGATGATTTAGTGCACTTTTTATTTTAAAGTTTTATTTCACTGAAAATTTCATTCCATTATAACTTCATCATCATTTTCTAAATTGATGGAGACAATTTTACTCTCCCTCAGACTACGGTCATATAAAAATTTCACAATCGTAATATTTCTAAGAGTCAATTAATACTAAATTATAATTAATTAATTAATTAATTAATATTATGACTATTTTTTTGCATTAAAATTTTATTAATTTATTAATTTATAATTAATAATTAATAATTAATTCTAAAATTACTATTATTGTTATTACTGCAATCTTTAGTATAATCGATATCTAAAATGATTTTTTTTTCAAATAACTGCATAAAATATGGTTAAAATTCAATCACTATTAAAGTATTATTAATCAATAAATTGTAAATACATTGTTTACTCAAATGTCTATTATATCAATATCCATGTAATAGAATATATAATTTTTTAAATATATGCTAATATTTTTAATTCAATTTGTTCATAATTTGGTAATTGGTTTAATAACTTGATTTTGGTTAAATTTTAGTAGTTATATCCATATATTTTAATTTTTTAGCAAAATTGTTTGATATAAAGCTTTGAAATGGAAGCATGTGACAAATCAAGTATCTATTAAATAGAATTGCTAAAATAACACATTTTGTGACACATACTATTCAAATTCAAATGTAAATATATTTTATTGTAATTGTTTTTTGTTTTTGCGCAATACGCTACATAAAAACTTAATTAAATATGCTCAAATTCCTGCCATTGAGTAATACGAGTACATATTGTATTAAATACAAAAATATAGAGGCGGATGAAATATATATATATATATGTTCTAATAAAAATAAATTAGTTCACTTCTAAACGTAATATAGAGCGATTTTGACATTATTGGGTATTTTCTGTATTTGAAATCTATAAAGTCTACAAATTTAACAAAATAATTTGATATTAGCAAAATACTATCCAGACAATAATGTACCTCATCATTAAAAAAATTAATAGATTAATATACTGTAAATAATACAATACATTTTTTTAAGTATATGACGTCATAAACATGGAAGTAGAAGTACTTTCAATATTAATTTACCTATTTTGAAGTAAAAAAAAATTTCAACAAATAAATTTACCTAGAGCTATAATGATGATACAGATTTCCATTTAACCATAGAATAAATGTAGAAAATAACAAAAATCAGAGGAAATAAATTACTAAGCCATTTAGTACTAACCTCGATAATAATTGAAACTGATAGAATTGTTTATGTCAGTATTTGTTTCCTTTTTAAAGTTAGAATTTAATTTGGTCGTGTTCAAGAAAGGAAAATTCAATCTTGAAACAATATGAGCCCCGCATTTTTCCATTTTTTTCTATTTAATATTCAACTAAAGGAATTTTGTCTTTCTAATATAGATGGACCCTTTGTTTTCATATGTTAATGTACATAACTTATTTTATATCATGTAATGTGTTTACATACATATGTTTCTCTATACATACATATGTTACACTATGAAGCACTATGTTACTACCTTCAAAAGCATAGATTAAAACAAAATCAATAAATAATTGACCCCAATATAGTAGAAATTAACGAGGTATAACATTATCAACATGTTTCAAAGTGATTCAGTATACTTATATCTTATTTTTCAATGTGTCACGGGATCTGGTCATAAAATCGATTTTTGAGGTCAAGTACTTCTGATGAATCAATCACTGTGAAACTCTCCATACTAGATACATACAATATTTTATAACGACAAAAAACATTTCACAAGAATTGGATACTGTTGGAGGTCAGGAATCCAAGTCAAGGGCAGAATTGAAAACGGAACTATGTATATATAAAAATAAGTCAAATAAATACGTAGACGTGTAAATAAGTCGAACATGTTTCAATAAATATAATAACGACATAACTATTTAAAATCACTTTTAACTACAAACCATCCAAACTACTGACATCATTTTATTTAAAAAATATATAATATTTAATTTCAGATGTAATCACAAAGAAATACATCAACTTTGTCAATGTTTACAAAGTAATGTTAAAACATTAATTATCCCTGCAAACATATTTAAGTGCTAATATGAATCATTTTATTATTTGATACATTTCGATGTATATATTTCAGAATATCCAGTACAGAGGGTTCTGTAATGTTTTTGAATTCTACATTAAAATGTCTTTCAATATGAAAATGTTTACAGAAGTCAACAAGGGCTGTTTCCGTTCCGATTACTGAAATTTTTTTTAATTACGTATTCAAGGACTTTTGCCTGTTTACCTGAACCATCCAAAAGGATATAAAAAATTGTATAACACAGAACTTTTACATTTTAAATGTTTGAATTAAATTTGAGGATTGTTTTTCAGACAAAAGTACCTTAATTAATCCATCTTTGATATTGTGTTATTCTAGTTTTAGGATACTACCCTGAGAAGAAGAGTTAATATATATATATATATAGGTGTTTGACATACCGTAGAATTTATATAAAAGGATGAATTGAGGGAAATGATGGACTAAAATATTATTATTAATCTTTAAAAAACAAACTACAAACGTATACATTAATCAAGGTATACCGACATTATACATGTATGTACATATATACAATTTATGGAGAAATATGAAGATATTTATGTATAATATATTAATTTAAAAAATGAAAATTACTCCTTACATAAGAGGCAAGACTATTTCAACGAAAACATCGCTAGACCTCAAAATGAAATTACAAATTTTATACAACTGTGAATTTCTATGTTGAGGTTCCTTAAACAATGATTTAAATATTAAATCAGTTCACATGCTCAGCATATAACTGTATTGGCAACATATTAAAACATTACTTATATGCCTAGTTATGTCATATTTGCCAGATAAGTTACCAATTTATAATTATTTGTAATATGATGGATGCAGATAATCTTGTTTGGAAATATTTCGACGAAGATTTTTCGAAAAAAATCAATATTGTTGATGTTTCCCATAGACAAAATTTACCAAATACCGAAACTAATTCAAATCCATGAAAAACATTTTTTGACGTTTTGC
Organism: Coelogynopora nodosa; assembly: GCA_034780555.1. NCBI lineage: Eukaryota > Metazoa > Platyhelminthes > Proseriata > Coelogynoporidae > Coelogynopora > Coelogynopora nodosa. Next base: position 5,898 of record JAUZND010005338.1, read on the forward strand.
CAGTCTAGATGTAGTAATATCTAAGTCTATGATGTTTCCAAAAACAATATGAATATTGAAAACATATATATAACAGATTATTTTAGATTATTAAAATCTGTCAAACATCTAATATTAATTCTAAAACTTAAAAATATTATTGTTTTATTCAATGATTTTGTATCAATTTGATATTTTTAATTTTTTCCTATATGCATGTGAATATGGTAATTTATTAATCATGTACATTTATGTTATCGAAAAGTAGTGGTCCAAATATATCTACATAATTTTTTTTAATTCAAGACACCAGAAAAAATATGTTTTTAATTCCCGAATGTTTTTTTAAAATTAAAAAAAAAATTAATTTGTTTTTTTTAATTATTTTTATTATTTATTATTTGATTATTTGATTCCCGAATATTTTAAAAATAAGAATTTAGTGACGATGTTCATTGGGATTCTTGGAAAATAATATTATTGATTTTCTCAAAAACAATCATTAATAGATATAAAATTTTACATTTTTGAATTGAGTATACAAACTATATTTAAAGATTACACAATTTTTTTAGAAATATTAGTTATTGTATTCGGAACAGACATGGACCTTTGGCGTTACTGAAAAGTATTTAAAGAGCTACAAATAAAATTAGTTCATTTTTGATTTTTCATTTTTTATGTGTGATGATACCATATATAAAATTATATAATCATAAAATTAGTAAGGGCGGAATTTCAGGAAGTTATAATGCGGAATTACGGATTTAGAGTGACATTTTGTAGTAATGCCGCAAAATGCGGTAAAGTAAACTGGTATGTTAATTTCACTGTCACTTATACTATGTCAGGAAATTAATGGAAGGTTTTTTAATAACAACAATACTGTTTAAACATATACAGCGGCTCTCAGCAACAGTGTGTGAGAGATGTAGAGTGATAATAATGTCAAATGTTGCTAACATAATTCACTATAATCATAACAAGAATTATTTTTAATGATTTTCGCTTTTATTGCATCAATATTATTAAAAATAAAAACAAAATGTTGTTCAATTTCGAACAATTTCGATATATATATGTATATATACGACAAACATTCATAGTGCTTGAGCTAAAAGGTAATATAAAAAAATCTAATAAACATAAGATAATAAAACTGAATTTGATAAGTGTTCATTCCTAAGTATTCATTCAGAAGTATCATACACCAGTAGACATCAGTAGATATATAGTAGATATATAGTATCGTATATACCGATACTCGTATCAGTAGTATAGTAGGTATATAGTATCGTATATACAGATACTCGTATCAGTAGTATAGTAGATATATAGTATCGTATATACAGATACTCGTATCAGTAGTATAGTAGGTATATAGTATCGTATATACAGATACTCGTATCATTACATATAGTAGGTATCATTAGACATAAACGCTGAAATCAAACGATAGTGTCTTTGCTTTGTGGAGAGTAAATTCAATGTACTATTTAAATTTCCAATTTCAAATATAATTTTTTATGGAAATCAAACTTTTTTGTAAGTGTATTTGATTTTAATATATTTTAAATTGAATTATTTTAATTAAATCTAGATATACATGTATTATATTATTAAAATTATTTTAAGCTTTACATATTTACCACATTGTACATTTTATTGCGTAATAAGTTTTTAATAGAAGCAGTTTCCGTATTTTTGTAGTTTAAAATAAAATTATATAAAAATCATAATTAGATGTTTGTTTTCATATAATATACTGCTTTTGGTTTTGTTAAGTCTAAATAACTTTAAAAAAAAGTAAATTTAATTTTAAAAAAACGTAATTGATGTAATCACTTCAATTCAGAGAACAGATATATTGTTATACAATGTACTTTTAGATGGTGGAAAGTGGTCACTTGAAAAGTATTTTGGGACCTTGTGATGATACTATATATATACGATAAACATTTATAGTGCTTCAGCTGAAAGGACTCGTGGATGTCAAATGGTGTCAATTCTTTTCGTAATTGAATTAATGTGGATGTTATATATTTTGCTTTATAGACTTCTGGAGAAAAGCATTGTGGTAAAAGAAATTATTGCAATTTGGCTGAGGTGAAATCTTATTTCGTCTAACTAATTAGGCATTTCTTCTAAAGGTTCAGCAGGCAAAACGGTTTCAAGCTGTATACAATTAAAACTTCTTTTTTCAAAATGCATTATATAGCGCAGACTTTCTTACATAGGCCTATTACCTGTGGATCTGAAGGTTACAAACGATTGCAATTGTTTAGGTACGTTTGATTTAGTTTTTTATGAAGAATTAAAAAATATATACTAAAAAATTGTTTATTTATATAATAATAAATATTACAGCAGATAGTGATAAAATCGTGCATTTTGTGATAAAAGCATGATTGTTTGCCTGCAGATAGGATATATCAATACTAATAATTTTAGCTACACTATAGTGCCAAGCTGGATACGAACCGTATCGTTTTTAGCGGCTATTTCCGAAAATGGCATCCGAGGGCGCCGTTTTCACCTAAAAATTTCCATATCTCCGGATCTATTGATCAGAGAAACCTAACATTGGTGTCTACTTATAGATTTTCAAGGTTATAGATTCACATAAACACAGTTTAGAGACCCTGCGATTGATATTTACATCATTTTAGGAAGATGACCTTATCAGAATACTAAAATTTATGTTGATAAACATCAGTGCCTAAATTCCGTGTTTGTATGTATTTTGGATTATAACACATGTAAAGAAATAGATAAATTAATGCAAGTTTATTTACAGCACAGAGGTAAGTATAATAAAATGTTGACTTCAGCACAGTATAGTATTATAGTACAGAACATGGTACAGTATTGTGTATCTGATCGTTCAGCAACATCCTCCACACTAGCATGGGGCTGTGAAGGCGCAAACAGCTTTCGCATATTTCCATTTTTCATGACAGCTTTATTACATCCACACTGTAATAGTTCTTGGCAGACTTTGCTTGTTTCTGGAACGTGCTCCACACCACTTCCCACGCCCCTGCAAGAATACAAAGAGTACGCGAAGAGTGTAGAAACCAACTTACTGAGTCAAGAAGACTGATATAAGAATCAACGATGAGGATCACCCAATGTTCAACTTCTGGTTCCAAGTTTTTCAGCCGTACAACTTTGTACTTGTGCTCTTACGATCAATTTGCACTGGAGAAGTTCACCTCTACGTCGATTCGTTGTCAAGGCTTGTTCCATGGTTCTTTTCTTTGGATCAATACAACTACAATTACATTATGAAACTAACCAATCTGAATCCCTTGATGTACGAACAGTTATTAAACGAAAACGCAGTTAAGAGAACGCTGATCAAGCCCATTAGCAGAATAATGCTGTAGTTCAAGATGATGACGGAGCTGTGGAATTAACCGAGAACACCTGTGTATAACATAGATAGATGGTCAGTGGACTAGAGATGGCACGGCTCGTCAATGATTTCGAAACGTCAGTCAATCAAATCTTGAGGAGGCAAATTGTTGTACGACACCACGGGCAGAGGCCTTACAAAATAGATCCTTCTTGAAAGATGTGACATCAATGAAAGACACTTTGGACGAGTATGGAAACCCATTTCTAGAGTCCAGTGTTGATGTGCTGGTTCTAGACTTGAAGGATGTTACGAATGAGTCTGCTCCGAATGTGGTAGCTCAATGGAGGGCCTTGGTTGTCAGCAGTATGACAGGTCAAAGCCGTTAAATGACGCCATTAAGAAATTCAAACTCTGAATCTTCGACTTTGCATAAAAACAAAGGCTCATTAGCAGGTGTCAGCTTTGAAAAGTAACCTGAATCGCTTTTCAGTTCTCTCTATGTAGCTTGCCAAGTTCGTGATGGAAAATCTGGATCAATGTTTCGGCCTTGAAAATCAGATCTGTCCTCCATCACTATCTGATGCCACTCAGACGCCATTTTGTAAAATAGCCACCAAAAACGATACGGGTCGAATCCAGCTTGGCGCTATAGTTATATATAATTAGTATTGATATATTCTAGCTACAGCTAGGCAAACAAACATGCTTTTATCACAATATGCACGATTCTATATCTAACGAGGGCACTTATCCGCTGGACTAAAAGCCAATATATATGCAAATATAATAAAATAATAAACTTATATATTAAATATGCACTAAAATGAGAATACATTTGTTTAATCTTTTAAAGTTTTTATTTGAAGATTTTTGAAGAATTTGAACATTGTATGCACGCATATTATTATCCCTATATATTTTTTCGTTGTTTATTTGAACATAACAATTTCTGTCTTTAAAAAAAAGATATTTTAAGCGGTAGTTTAAATTATTTTGTATATATATATTTAAAAAATTCATTATAATATTTAATAATGCAGTTAGCTTTATAAAGTTTAGAAATATTAAGTTAAAATCAATAACATGGACTGAATCAAGAAATTTTCTATTTAAAATGATATGCAAAATGATAAATACAAAAACTATAAATTATAAATAATATAATATCAAAATTAGACCTTTGATTAGAAATTGTTATCAACAATAAACAATTAAAAGCATTAATAAATAGAAACCAACAGTAAATGGATTAATCGGAATTTTAAAAATATCACACAAAAAGAAAATACATCAATTTAAACGAAATTGTTTTTTTTAAATACTAAATTTTATAAAAAAAGGTTTAATAACAGAGAAAGAATTAGGACATGTTTTATTTGAAAATATATTAGCACAATACAATCAATTTTTATGTGATCTGTTAATATTTATAAGTGGTGAGTGAATGTGATGTTTTCTTCAATAAGAAAATCTGTGCTGAGTGTATAAATGGGAAGAGGCAGTGAAATGTTCATAAGCGTATCCTTTTGGATGTTTTTCACTTATTGTTGTGACATGGCTAAATTCATGTAAATATGATAGATAGATAGATAGATAGATAGGATAGAAAATAGTGATTCATATTTTTCATAATACATTATAAAAGAGTAATTTGATTTAATTTATTTTTAATTTTTAATTACATATTTCAGTCTGCAAATAAAAAGATACATTCTGAAGATAATCATACTGGTAATAATCGTAAAATAATTAACTTTCTGAATGTTATAAAATATATATGCTAATTTGAACAATATTAACATATTATTTAACAAATTCGGAATAATTAATAACTTGTAGTAATGTCAAGAAGTTTAAAACCACATAAACGCATTCTATTCCATTCTATTCCATCTTCAGCCGCATAATATCAAACATTTGCAAGTAGTATGGAACATCTCTTTCTGCATAACCCCCCTTCCACCTCCCTCCCCCCCTCCCCCATGATGGATGAGTGTAACATCAACGCCGTT
>JAUZND010005339.1:0-11248 GCA_034780555.1 Coelogynopora nodosa
GGGTGAGTCATCAAAACAAAAAAAATGCGTGGGCGGGGGGGGGGAGTGAGTAATCAAAAAAAATGCGTGGGCGGGGGGGGGTGGCGTAGAGGTCCTCCTCCCCTACTACTTATATATATTATTTAATTTAATTTAATATTTAATATATATATTAAAAATAGAAATATATTAAATTATATTTATATAATATTAGTCATTAAAAAAATCATTTCACGTTACAGTTATTATAGTCCATACATAATTGTATAGGCATATAAACAATACTGTTTGTTTTCTCAAGAAATCTGAATATTGAGCTGTTTCTCCACACTCTGGTATAATGTACAGATCAAGACTATTTCACACCAACATGTAAAAACATATTGCCTATTCCATGTGGCTTGATCATTCATACATAATATATGAAGGATAACGTCAATAAATGTATTCAAACATATTTTGTATTAATTGGTAGTATTGCTTATTATATAATGGTAGTTTTGGAAAAGTTTTAGAAAATCATAACTATCTTTAAAATGGCTGAAATCGTCCCTCATTAGTCATCGTTTACATATATTTTCAGCTGATAAATAATGTTATCATACCACTTTAATGAAAAAGTTTAAATGTTCGGTAGTCATATTAATAAACAACGAAGTGTATGAAACACACCATTTGGTTAATTTGAACTTGTGATGTTATGTTTACAGACAGTGTGATAATTTATGATAATTTCATAGTAATTGATAGCAGACACAATATCAGTATGTTATCAATTGATAATTTTAATATAAGTTATTAATGAAGATATATGTATAACCAAAATGATGTAATTATTTATTAAGAATTTAGGTATTCAATAAACATTTACTAAATACGACATTATAAATGTCGGCTGCTCAACAGTTCAGCACTTTATTTATCTACAATAATAAATCAAAATATGTATCCTAAAGATTCTGATTTGTGAATTTATTAATCAATTGGTTAACAAATTTGTAGTAGGGCCTACCCACTTTTGTTACAATAAAGGATGCTTAAAAAATTCATTGTAAACTTTTAAATACATTATTTCATTTTGTTAATAAACAATTGAATCGTTATAAAGTTTAAATGTTTATTTTAATACTTTTTTAATTTATAAACTAATGATGAGTAAATAATATCTTAAACGTTCAAGATTATTAATAAAATTTTTGAAAATTGAATGATATCATGATATCAATATAAAAAGTGCCAAAACAAATCGACATTATGATATAGAAAATTATACATTTACTCTCATCGATTTTAAATATTTCTCTTTTTCAGAACCATGTGTATCAACGACCCTGTCAATGGAAATGCCACAGCAGTCATGTTAGTTGTCTCTATAGATTATAGCAACAATTGTACTCGTCAAATTAAACTACCTATACTACGATTCAACGTACTATACTTGACCAAAATGATGGTTTCCCTTTTTGGTTTTATCCTCAACTCTTTATCGGCCAGTATTTTCGTACGCTACGGATATCAGAGTGCATTTCTTGTACTTCTGCTTCATCTCTCAATTTTAGAGATTGTTTTAAATCTATGTGGAATTATTTTTGAAATCACTTACTTTTGTGTCATTATAATTGGACTTCCTTTAAACAACCTTGTTGTTGCCAAGTTAGTTGTATACACTATATTATACTTTATCTGGTTTGTTTACAAAACAGCTCTGGTTTCTAGAAATTGGACAATTGTCTACATTGCTTGGCGACGGTTTCAGGGAACACGTGATCCTTTCAAGACAAATAAACAATTAACTGGTAATCGAATTCATAGCAACATGTCAAGAATGAAATCATTATTAGTAATAATTACGTTATCTGGCTTTTTTACGCTTCCTCGTATGTTTGAGATAAGTCATGAATTGTGCTCTATGTCTGGGCAATTGTCAATAAGAGAAACGAGTCTTATGAATACCCTCTATGGCCCAATATATCACACCTTCTTTTTCATTTTGACTTCACCCATTCCAATAGCCTGTGTTGTTTTTTGCTCACTCGCAATGCTTAAATCACTGAAACAACAGAATAAAAATTTTGATGAGTTTTCCGGGACAAGTAATTCAACCAAGCGCCGGAGCGCTTCAACACTTACAGTGTTCATTCTCTGTATTGTCTTTTTTGTTTGTGAGCTCCCCATGTTTGCAGCGGGAATTTTAAACCGCATCTGTATGAGTGATGCATATGAATTTTCGGAAGTATTTGCCGGAATAGCTAATATTCTCACGAACCTAGATTCAGTCATTAACTTTATTGTATATTATTATGCTATCGCTTTTTTTAGAGGTATGATTTGCAATGGCAACCATAGACAAAGACAACAGCTTGGAAGTCAACGCTATGTTGCTGCAGTTTGTCGGTAAAATTACGCTAGTCTTATGACAAACTTATTTTAAACTTATTACGTACTTACAGATATACAGACTAATTTTTAAGATATATATTTACATAAATATAAGCTATAATTGTATGTGTTAAAAAACATTTTATATTATAATCTATCATCTTTTACAAGATTTTGTGCTTTAGTTTCATTCAAACGTGTTTAATAACTATTTACTGTATATCAAATTTGTTGTGTTCATTAAAATATAAATATTTTATAAACATGTGATCATTTTGTAAACATTTTTGTTACTTGAATTATTCTAATATATATAAATTATAAATATTACATGTATATATATATATAAAGTATATCCGAAATATTTCACTAAGTTCTAAACTTAATTAGTAAATAAAATATCGCGGTCAAATTGAAGAAAGTAAATAATAAATTTGAGCGAAAAAAGCACTAAGCACAGAGCCTGTACAAACAGCGGAGAGACAGAGCACTACCGGTTTCGAGCTATTCAGCTCTCATCAGGTACCCTAGTCTCCCTACTGATGACTGGAATGCAAGTAGTGCTATTTAAAAACCCAAACAAATCGTCAAAAAAAAAAAGCAATTTGAATAGTAAAACATCAGTATTACAGTATTACAGTATATCAGTATATCAGTATTACAGTAAAACATCATTAATAAAAATATAATTAATATTTTTAAGAGTTTTTATGGAAAAACTTTTATTTGATTATTTTTGTTAACATCTGGGACAGAATTTAGCTACAAAGCCTGAAGTTTAGATACATAATAATGAATAAAACTATCAATGTAAACAGTCTCAGTGTAAAACTCAGAGAAATACTATGGATGGAAAAGTAAAAATAACATCCAATTAAAATTCTGAATGCCGGTAAATTCACAAAAATATGATAGTGTTTACCTAAGCATGTAAAAAAGTAACTACTTTATATTGGACAAAATTGTTGAAGTTTCGTTGAACAATTAGCTGGACCCAGCTCAAATATTAAAACCAACATTCAAAAACCGCATCGAAATTTAACCATCGCGGTAATTCTGCGAACGAAATTAACACAAAATGAATCTTCTTACACTTTAGCCAACTGGCATGAACCGTGGTTACACAATATTTATATATTTAATTTTGATTCTTATTTAAAAGTTGACCTAACTTTGAGTACACGCATCTGATTTGTTGATTGTTTACTTCATGTGTTCGTTATATCCATAACTTTTATTGTATTTATTTAGATAATTTTTGTAAATTATTCGTGTAATCCTTTATTTGATATAGAAACTGTGGAAAGCTTAATTATGAAGCCGAAAACAGTTTTTTGCATACATTTCCTTTTTACTTACTTCAATCTGACCACTATATTTCATTCAATAATATATTATATAACAATGTAGTTCATTTAAAAAAGTATACAAAGATTGAAAAAACGGTGAATATACAAAACTCTCAGTTGTTATAAATATGCAATAATATGGAATGAAATATATTTTCATAATATATATATATATATCAAAATATATTCCTCTTTGTTAAATTATCCGCTATTAACAAAATAATTCAAAATTTTATTTATCAGAAAACGATTGTGTTGAAGCAGAGGTTAAAACATTTTTCATTTATATAGTTTTAATTCATGCACAGTTTGACAAAAAAATAACCAATATTTACTGAGTATTAACTTATTAAATAATATTTTTCATGACGATTAATTTAACAGGTATGCTTTTTTCTTTATTTATCGCATTTATCGTAATTAATGATTACTTATGGTTATGCCGAATCCTTTCTAAAATCATCCGCGTCAAATTAAAAAACTAAACAAATTTGTTCTATTACATTTAAATTAGAACTTCCCTTCACAATGTAATAAATGTCTGTTACTGGTATTTTAATTTAATAAAGTCAATGTAAATGTTAAAATAGTAAAATACTTTTGAAATTATTTCAGAAAAGTATATTTTACACATTTAATTGTTTAACATAATATATTTTACACTGTCAATAATAACTTATTTTGAAATCTATCGATATGACCCATTTTCATAGATTAATTCATCATTTCAAGCAACTATTTGTATAATCTTTTCATACTGTTTACCTGTTTACCTGTTTACCACAGTATTACATGAGGTTTATATTGAGTATTATCATGAGTATTGCATGAGGTTTATATTTTTTCGATACCATTATTGTTCTACTTGTAGTTATAATAAATTTCACAGTAATTCATTACATTTAAACTTGGCATATATACGGGCTTGTATAGAAGTATTTATTCTCTTGGCTATCCAATGTTGACATCAACTTTCTTGTTATTTATCATTATCAACGCGATGCTTGGGTGCTAACTTAAAACTTTCATTTTCTTTATCAATATAATTGTTTTTATAATTATTTAGGCAGAAAACTGTTTAATTTTAATAGGGAACGTGCACCGACATTTTATAAAATATTTCTATACAAACTATTATATGCCGTGAATTAGTTTTGTCTGTTGCGTAATATAAAATATTATAAAAGATGAAAAATCAGTATTTTGGTGTTGCGAACCGATTATTAAATGTGATAATCCACAAAATATTTTTTAAAAATATACACAGGTAACAACTGTTTTTATTAAACTGGACGTCACGACAATTGATGAGACTTCCTTCAAACTTTGAAAACGTTCCGGTAGATCTCGACCGATTAAAAACGAATTTAATTTTTGCAATGAAAGGCCGCTTTGTTGGAAGAGTTCTGATTATAGGAAAAGATTAAAAAGTAGTCAATTACGATTAAGCGAACATCGTATTTAAATAGAACAAAAAACTTCAAAAAAGATCAAAGACATGTAAACACAAGCTCCGACAATAACTAAAGCAATTCTAAGGGATGCTTATAAAATATGAAAAAACATTATTGATATGTTCAATTTATAGAAATAAAAGTATTAATAAATGAGAATAATTGCATAAATAAAAAACACAGACTATCAAAAAATAGAAATCAACTTATATAGGCCTAAATATTTTTGTTCCATCAATAAGTGACAATCTTCTTAACAAACAGTATATCAATTTTAGGACAAAAACAAGATCAGCTCTTTGCGAATACATAATCTATATTTTCAGCAACATAATTATTATTACTAAAAATTGGTTAATGAAATATTCTCACTCAACTACCTGATCTCTGTAATAGTACCTTCTGTACTTTTCCGTAACATTCGGAAAGGTGGAGGAGGTGTGCGTAGTTGAGACTCATTGTTTACTTTCCTGTTTATCACCGAGCTATTTTATTTTTATGATACTTTGGAGGAGTGCTAAATATTCTCAAATTGTGTCTTTTATCTAATTTAGCATTTTATTATAATTTTATCTTAATCTACTGACAATTAGTTAAAACTAAAACTGTAAAATTAAATATAATGTAATATAATAAATGCTCAAAAAATTATAATACGAAATGACAATGAATTAATATCAATTAATTTTTTAATGAGCACTATAAAATGTAAAATATACTAATTACTTCATAATCTAGGCATATTGAAATGGTGGTCAAATTGAAACAAAAATAATAATTTTCATAATATTCGGCAGATTTCACTATGGTTTCCTTTACATTACATTGTAAGTCGATTACATCGATTCTTTAAGATATCTCAACTATATATATCGCAATTAAAGTACTTCAATTACAGCAAATTTTACTTGTATTGAGTTTTGTATAAATGTGACTGCATAAATAACCAATTGAAATATTTATTGAGTACATTTATTTATGAGTAAATGTAATGACTTTCCTGAGATTAATTATGTGTGGACAATGTCGGGTTTTTGTTTATGGTGGATACCGAAAACACAAAACAGTTTATTTATATTTTTGATTAAAAACAACGTATGATACAAGTTAAAAAGAAATGTGCTTCTTGTAATATCAAGATGTTTTCTAAAACAATAATTAAATACATTTAATAAAATGAAAACATTATAATAACTAAACTAAATTAAGTATAAATATTTTACAAAACACATATTATTTTACATCATTAATGGGTATAGCCACCATTTTATATATATTTGGACTATACGTTTTGTTATACTTATATATTAGATATTTCTCAGTGAATAATAAATTCTTCCCCTAATATTTCTCATTTCATAGATAACTGTTTATTATAGAAATGGATAAACACTTCATTTTTACTGACAGACTCCGCGAAACACCGATATTTAGATAACTTTATTAATAATCTATATATTTTAGTTTTACTATAAAAGCTTACTGATGGAGATGACTAATGCAATCTGTTGAATACTTTTTAACTTGAAAACTATATTGTTCACTTTTGAATGTTCCAGTATCCATGGTGGTGTTTTTAAATAATGCACTAACTAATATAATTTTTGTGATTGGAATTCTTAATATAATTTTCAACAATTTTTTAAAAGTTTTTTGGCGAATGATATCTGCAATTAACAAATATATTTAATTTATTGTGACCTTCTTTTCATTTGTATTTGATAGTATATTACCATAATTGTTCAACAAAACGTAATTTCTTTAATTATTGTTACTTATGATATAACGAGATAATTTAATTAAAATACCAAGTAATTAATTAAAATTCAATTAATTAAATAATACGAATAAAATAATTTTTACTTTTAATAAACGCTGTATTACAAATTAAAATTTTAATTATTGATGATTGTAAAACTAAAAAAAATGAATCTAAGTTTTCAAATAATTATCAGCTGACATTTATAAATATTTCTGTATTTTCTATAGTGTAGTTACAAGTTATTAGTTAAAGAAAATTGAGTTATATCTATATGACATATCTGACAAGAGTGTCTTAAAACTTTGATTATGGATATTTGTGTAGAACTTATGGGTATAAAACTATGAATATTATGGCTACGGATTTTGTCATATTTCTAGATGTAACCTTAAATAAGCTGGATTGATCACGATGAATTTAAGCAGTCACTTTCACAGCCAGACTACACACTTCAATGTTGTTTTTTGCAATTAGAATAAAGCTTTTCAGCATATGTAAACAAGCTAAGCCAACATTAAGCTTCCTAAATCTGAAAAAAGATTGAAATGCAAAATTGTAAAGATATGTTGGAAAAATGTGCAATTTTTCATTGATAGTAAAAACTTTTACTGTTTACATGAAAATCCTCAGTATATTGAAAATAATGTTGTATGTATTTTGAATAAATGAGCAAATTATATCATTTGAAAATACAGAAAAGAGTAAAAAAGTAATATGGTTGTATTTAATACATTTTCTTTCATAATGGATTTTGTGATTCCATATAGATATTAATTCATGAATATATTCAATTATTGTAGATATGTAGAGTTATTGTATTTTTGACACGTATCGTTTTAAATTGTATAACACTTGAATGTTAATATAATTACATACAGTTCATGAAAAATCTAAATTACAATAATATTACAAATATTACATTGGTATATGTAATTTATTATTATAAAAATCTCATCGATTAGATTCATATATTTACAAATTATTAAGACAGTTAAATAAATACATTTGTATATATTATAAAATATATTATCTTATGTGTAATACTAAATTATAAAGATACTATCAATAAATAAATCTTAATTCATACAACAACTATGTTTTAAATATTTCAAATATAATTATATATGTATATATATAGGCTATATTGTTTGGTTTTTTAATAATAGGTTTTAAAAATTAAAAAAATATATGTTATGAAAAAATCATATAGTATTATATTTAACTATTTATAATTTTGTTAATAATGTTAATATCATATCTTTTTTAATTAAAACAAATTAAATAATTACAATTTTAACTATTATATTGCAAATTTGATTATGTTTGTCGTTTGTGGTAAATATAGAGTTTATTCATAATGATTATAGTAGACACAATTAAGACATTATGATGTATTAACAGAAAATATACCTATTATTTTATAATATTTTCTATTTGTTATATTATATAATATTGTATGTTTTTTTTCCGCTCATGAAACATTAGTTTACACGAATATTTTAAAATATTTAAAAACATTTTGTTTGATATTAATAATAATATTTAAATGAATATATAATTCAAAAAATATATTTTGTTTATTTTACAATTTCAATAAAGCATGTTACATACATCAAATAATTTAACGTAATAAAGTAAATGATAATCTCTACATTTAGCATAATTTGAAATATTATATTGTCTGGACTATGGTTCTATGGTTCTGAGAGTCACGTATTCATTCTTTTCCTCAGATTCACGGTAGGAATGGAACAACGGACAGAGACAAAGTTGCTATCATAAATGTAGATATCATAGAAAATGGTTCTGTTAGTCCATATTTGATCTATTTTCGGAGCTATGATTTATTTTATCCACAGATTTATAATCAGATTAACTTTGTAAACTGAACATCAGCGTACAGAAACAAACCTGGTATATCAAAATATAATTATTGACTAAACATAAAACTAGGATGACAATGTACTATATAATCAAAGTAGTATATAAATACTTAAAGGTTAGTCATCGGTTACAAGCGTATATTGGACACAACACCACCTCATTCTAAAAACGTTCTATAAGCGCAATAGGAATTTGGATTTGCCCCTATTATATACGTTTTTGAGTGGTTTTTGTTCTGTAACAGTGACTAAGTAATATATTTGAAAAAAATTACTAAGGAATTATTTCATTATCACACATAAATTAATTATCCTTGGTCACTGCTACAAGCAATCAGCTCATAATAATGTTATGAATTTAGTCAATCATCTGCACCGTTCTGCACCAAGTGTAACAAACCTAAGCTTATGAAATTTGACTTCAAACCTACTCAGCTATTGCTTAAAAGTGGATCCGTGTTTTTGAGTGGGAGGCTGCATTATTCTGTTCCAAATTTTTGGATTGCTTGTGTGATAAAAGGCGCATGCAATAATTTTAACGTTAATGGGAAAGGTTACCCGATTGTTGTTTTACCTCTTTCACAGATTCTGTGGTGGTACATGGTGTACACTTACAAACTTACAGTATACTCAACTATCAAATGTTGAATAACAATATTAAAATATAAATAGAATCTCTTAAAAAGGTAGACAAACAATATACTATTATCAGAAGTAGTATAGTCGATATCTTTCGATGTCACACCCCTCTACTTCCCCAGTTTCCTACCCCCTGCCCCCCGGATCTCGAATTTGATTTTAATATTTGTTTCTATTGCTCAATTTTAACTAGATCAAGGTCGTTTATGGTTATATTGGGGGTACAGGTGATTTGTGATTTTTTAATAAATATGTTCCCAATAAAATAACCGAAATATTGTCAATATGGTAAATCATTAAATGCTAAGTCACGTATTTCCACCCGCATAATTCCCCCACATGCGAATATTATATTTTCTACTTAAAAAAATAATTATACATATAATACTGAATTGCTTCCATATTTTAGTCGTTCTTTGCCAACAGTAGTTGAGACCTTTTCGTCGATTCAAGGCAGCAAAGAAGACCCTTCACTTTATTGATGTGACGGCGGTAATCAACAGCATGAGAATATTCAAATCATCAGAATTCATTAGCGTAAATAGTTCCATTTTTTGGGGTTAACCAAATCATCTGGTATCCATATACTATAGAGTCAATTATGAGTCCGGACCATGATCAAGTCGCAAGAGTGGGGAAGTTGAAAGAAAGTTAGTGTTTTATTTGCATACTAAGGTGACTCCTTATCTCAACCGAACATAGAAATAACATAGGTTAGTTAAACATACATAAAAGGAATTATAAATAAATAGTGTTTTTCTTTCAAAAAAATAATTTAATGAATATACTCTCGCTAGGCAATTATGATATTTTTGGAAAATTATAATATTCTATATATTCCTATATATCCTATATATGTTGTTGTTTGCCGGCATCATCTTCCAAAAGCAGCTATCCATAGTGTCTCTCTATGCTTTTCTGTTTTGCGCCAGTCTGTAGCAAGCTGTTTCGCTTTTTCCGGTCCATTTCGTCAGACCGTGTATAAACCGTAAAAAATATATATTTAAGGATTACCATTTAGACGTATCTTTATTTACTAGTTTATTATTAAATATTAGATTTTAATTTGAAAATTACATTTTGAACATTACAATTATTAAATATTATTAAAACAATATTTTATATTTTCATATAGACCTAGTATTTATATTTATATTTATCTATATTATACGTATACATAATACATAATACATACATAATATTTTTCAAGTGATTTTCCGTTATTACTTATTACTTATATTTCTAAAATTTATATATACGACACAAAGGCATTTATTTCCTTATGAAATAACATCGATGTATACAGGTTCTCTATAATGGGTTTTGTGCGGATGTACCCAACATTCATCATTGGTGGGTGTGTGGTTGTGTAAAGAGAATACCACATCCATACAGATTACACATTAGAAAGTCCCTATTATACGACATTTTATTTAATAAAACTAGTAAAATTAGTAAAATAATGTGGAAGAACAAAAAGCATAATTGTATCATTACTATATTATTCGAAGTTATCAATATATTCGGTTGCGCTATTCCGATGTATCAGGAATATATAAGATATACAATATAGTATTACAATATAAGAATATCTAATCCTACGGCAGTGGGATTGTTAGCTCAATGTTCTAAAAATAGAACACAGCGTCAATCTACAGCAGGTAGGTATTATAGGACTTCAACAAACTAAGGGTTATTCAAACAGCTCCCATTTAAAAACTAGTTTACATTTTGTAACCATTTAAAAATAAGCGTGTAGCGCAGCCGCGAATCTACTTTGTTGCTTAATTTCAGCTTCATAAC
>JAUZND010005340.1:0-11248 GCA_034780555.1 Coelogynopora nodosa
ATAAGGTACACTGCTGGGATTCGAACCCGCTACCTTCACACTTAATCACCAGCGCCTTAACCGACTGGGGTATCTCAATTATTATAAGAAATCAAGACAATAAAATAAAAAGGTGACATTATTTTTTAATTAAACAAATACTATAATATAACAAATATATTTATAATTTCATTCTAAACTAAAGTTTGGTATACAAAACTACCCGAAGCACAGATTGGGTACAAATGGGGACACCAAGGTTCATGGGACCACCGAAGCCAAAGGGGAACTTAATAGGGTTAAATACAAATATGCAGAAAATCATTAAATTACCTTTTTACAATAATACTATAAATTATTGAAATTTACGACTGAAGACTATACGAAGAACATAATTTGACACAAAAGGACAATAAATGCGATTTTGTAATTTTAAAGTATAAAATATAATTCATAAAAATATTTTGAATGATTCTACCAAACATTTTCAGAACCTGTTTTCAAATTGAGTTAATCCATTTAATATTATATTTAGTTGTGTCTTTCATAGTTGAATATCTTTGTCGGTCGTTTGTCAGGCGTTGGGTAACTGTAAATGGTAATTCAATTTATTTTTTGCATTTTGAAATTTTTCGGTTAATACGGTGTTCTTTTATTGAACTATATATATATATATTAGCCTTTTGAGACGATATGCAATATCATATGGTCTATCAGATGTATTGAAACCTCTATTTGGTTCACTTCAATGTTCAACAGTATAGTCGGCCCGCCTTCACCTTAGATCATGTAAGATAAAAAATAAAACTATTTCTGCGATTGTATTAGTGAAACAGATAAAACGTACTCAAAATGTACTCAAGGTTATGTAGTAGATACTGTTGCATAATCTATATATTTGAAAAGGTTAAAATTACATTTCTTCTTCTAGAAAAATATTTCTGTAATAGAAGTCCCCTAAATATTAGTCCCCTAAACAATAAAATCAATTGTGGGCTCCTATTCTTATCTGAGTAAGTTATTTCTACCTCAATTTCTACTCATTATTTCTGGCTGATATTTTTTTATTTATTTAAATAATCGACGTAATCTGTGCATCCCGTAAAATATAACAATTTAATTAAGAGTATAATAATCACTGTAATTTAAACAATAAATCGAATGATGAAGTGGGATATTTTTTATTTAATATCGATAAATATCAATAAAATTAATAAAGTAGAAATATTACTGAAAAAATGTATGTGAATCTTTCGATAAAAAAGAATCAGCATGATGCGTTTATAAATAATCACATAATAATTACGATTATTAGTTCTAAGACTTGCAAAAGCACAGCTTTTTATTTGTATAAAATAATGAAAATCTAAAGGATTTTTTTGTCAGTTAAGTAATGATATAATAACATTACAGAGACAGTTCGGCATCGATTACAATTATATAAAATCGATTAAAAAGTGTAGACAAAATAAATTCTGTCTTTCACATGTGCAACTACTTTGAACTACTCTAGCTCTGTTTGTTTTACAGTTATTATCAGTAGGCTAGAGCTTGACAAAGGAGACGACGTGCTGTCTGCACAAATATAGTTGTTTAATATTTCAGCACTTTGCAGATATCATTCCTTCCTTACACATATGATTTTATGTAAAAACCGCAGCGCACCGTATAGCTACTTTTCATGTACCCCAAATCCATAAATCTATTAATTTTTTTATTAATTAAAACAATATTTCGTAACACTAAGCCCAAAATTTGCACAAACATGTGTTTATATTACAATATTTATTAAATGATTAAGCTTCTATTATTCCACCTATTAATTAGAGATCGTCTCGAAAATGAGAAAAGTGTACAATAAAAAATGACAATTATTTAGTATCTCTTTTTTCTTCTACTGGTTTACTGCATTGTTTTTTATTCCTCCATCTATAATACATGTTTTATACGAATACAAATAATAAATAATTAAGTGGCGAATGTAAACTTACATATAATTTACTATATTACGCGAGATCATTATTGTCCCAAACTTGTTTTAGTAAGTATAATTTGTAAAATAATTTGTCGAAATTCTCTGTACTTTCGACTAATAGTTATTAATAGTTACTAATAGGTATACCCATGTTTCCATATAGTAAGATTGGTGTCCAATGTATTTTTATTTTATTATTTGATAACCAGGAAATCAAGAAAACAAGTACAGTTGTCCTGCTTTGTTTACATCTCAAAATCAATTTGAAAGTAGAGAATAGTTAACTGTTACAATAATGATAGGAGATCCTGAATAATATTGATTATAATAATCAATAAATACCATTCGGGTAATAATAATAATAGCGATGTAAGTCTATTGTTCAACAAAATTAAATATTTAAACTTCCTGATTAGAATCATTTAGAATTTTCAAATTCGAATTATGTGTATTCACACATTCAAGTGGGATTTTTTGTTATATAAGCAAGTATATATAAATAAACGGGTATCTAAATACAAACATATATCCCTCATCTTGTTGTCTTCTTTCTGTTTTGTGGTTTTATGGTTTCGAGGTTGAACTGTAGCCCCACTTAGCTTATATAGTGTTGCTGTAAAATAATACAGGATGGTAAAGAAGTCAATTAAAAACAATTAGTAGTTAATTGTGCAAAAAATAATATTTAAAAACACATATTTTGATATTAAAATTTCAATAATGCATCATAAACGAGGCAGTGGAATTTTTTAAAAATATTAACATTTTTCTATGAGGACAATTATATTTATCTACCGTATTTACCCTGTTTAAAAACATTGTAATGTTATGAATACTCGCCATCTTAGAAAATGTTACTTCAACTTTTATATTGATATTACACATTTGACATATTTTGCTAATTGTATTTTCTTGCGAACTTTTTTAAAAAAGGGTCTATTTTGAATGTCATTTTCAATTTGGTCGAAATTGTTATAATTGTCGATAAATTAAAACTTCTAAATTAAAAGAGTGATGAACCTGCTTCACTCACCCTCCTACATTCTTCTGTTGTGTTTGTTGTCGAGGTTGGGTTCGTTCGACCTTGACCTAAGTTTCCCCACACCACGCTATAGCTCCCATATAGGCGGGGCAGTGGCGTGTCGCGTCATGTGTACGCGTCAACGGTGACAAGTTAATAATTAGTTCCCTTTTGTAACAGCTGCTGTGCACGATGCAGTTGAAAGCTATTTTCATCAAATGAGATTGATGTTGTTAATTCAAACATATATAATTAATGTCGAACTAAAAAATTTCCCATAAAACTGATTTGCCGAGAACAGATGACTTGATATTTATCATTTAATTAATTGTGTTTATTTAGTCTAGCTGATTTTTTGTATGTATCTATATAGTGTTGAATATTAATTTAGTAATATTTTAAAATATTTAAATTAACTGTAGATTTATGTATATTTATGACATTTTTTGAAAATATATTTTAAATACGGATTTAAGTAATTGTAGTTTTTTTCCAAAACATCAAAGGATCCTAAATTAAATATATAGAAAGTTGAAATAAGTGATATTATTTACAATAGAAACAAATTTAAGTGCAAAGTAGCTAACATATAAAAATAAAAACTACAACTTTCTACAAACAACACTTAATACAAATATTGGAGATGATCTCTGGCAAAAATGGTTACAATATTACTGCAACAAAGACGTCTCTTAGAACATCTAACACAAATAGGATTCACTTGGGAGACATTTCATACACACGAGGAATAAGCGATAAAATCTGAAATTGCCAACTTTACAACTGCAATGGAGCAAACAACTATTTTACTATCCTATTTAGTTTACATAATGAGCTAATAAAGCATTCCCTACTGAAACAGTTTATCAAATTGTTGAAACTAAACAAACTATACAAAATATAAGAAGAAGACATATATCAAGGAATGGTCAGAAAAGTCATAAATATGTCAGAAAAGTCATAAATAGGTCAGAAAAGTCATAAATATGTAATGTCAGAAAAGTCATAAATAGGTCAGAAAAGTCATACATATGTCAGAAAAGTTTTAACATTTTGGTATTGGTGGACGAGTGGAAACAGCCCAATAAGCTATTTCAAAGAGAAAATTCATTGGCGCAGATAAAACTATTGTAAATGTGATTAAAGCTGTTTTAAATGATCTTATTCATTATTTATAATAAAATGACTTCTAAATTTCGAATTTGTATATGTTTAAATGAGCACAATTTATCATTTTAAAATTTAATTTAATACGATTTTTATCATATTTGTGTAATTATTGAAAGTTTAGAATAACGATTTATTTACAGCAATTTTATCTATAACTTTCACTTTTCAATAGGTTATTTACCGAAAAATCATTTCAGTTTTTTTCAATGTGAAAAAAACTGTTTTCCAGAGTTAGAGATTTACAAATAAAGGCTGTAAACATTCTCATCATTTCACGTTTATTTTTCCTTTTTTCATTTGTCATTTAAAACATCTTGAGGTGCAATATTGCTTTCATGGCTTTGTTTACGTCATTTGACTATAAGACGACAACAAAAAGCTGTCTCCATAATTTTTGTAATAATTGAAATCCTAACCTCAGAAAAAAACACGTTTTATGGTAATATTAAAAAAAATTGTTCCGTATTTCAGGTTAATTCCATCTTACCGTTAATAAAATATAATCCTTCTTATATTAATATAATATATTCTATGCTTAATACCTTCAGAATTATAACTGAATAATGTGTGCAGTAAATTAAAACAATTTCAGCTACAACATCTAAAGGGAAATTCTTGAAATAGTAAATATTGTAACAATTTGATGCTTTTCTAAATTTATCTAATAATATAAAAATGTATGAATTACATATTTTGAGGTTTTTATATATACACAGTGCCTTTAACATTAAATATTGCCGTTTGTATTTCGTAAAACCGTTACAATTTAGGTTTTATCATTTTAAAACTTTTAGAGCTGAACGTTTATTTAGCTTCAACATAATACCAAAACTGCTTTTTCCAATAAATCTAACAAAATGTAATAGTTGATTTATTAGATACCCAGCATAACTTATTTTAAAGACGTGAAACAGTCGAAACTAAAATTTATTTATTATATTTCATAAGCTTAATATGTTCATATTACAAGTACAAGTATACAAATGCAAAAAATAACCTATATTTCTTTGTTATGTGGTTTTTTAAATACAGAAGAAATCAGTTCGATTTAAAATGAAGATAAGCTATTGTACTATCTACATAAAAAGTAGGTATATTATACAATCGAAGTTAAATTTATACTGGACCACAAAACATAATCTTGTCTAATATCACTACTCACGATTTTCCGCAGATTTTAGTGGGTTTGTTATATACCCTTCAGGGGCGGATCCAGAAAATAGTTAGGGATGTGTCCCATTTTATAATAGGCGCATTTACAATACTATATTTTCACAATATGAATTGTGAAACGGCGCTTGTAAGTAAAAGCAATAGGCGCCGAGCGGCGATTATTCTTTAGGGGGGTGTCCCGGGACACCTCGGACACCCCCCTAAATCCGCGCCTCCCCTTTTTTATAATAAAATGAACTATCAGTTTGTGACAAAACATTTACATGTTGTATATAAAGCCAATGAGCCAGAGCTGTGACGCAATTATATGATATACCGATGCACTCTATAACACTTTAACCCTACGTCGCCGGGAATTTGTTGTACCACACACGGAAAGAGGAGGTTTATGACCCCTTTCTTTCTTTATTAGCCAATCTATATTCTGTTCACTTTCATAACGTTTATTTATCTAATTATTTAATTCAGATAAATACAGCATGCAACAGAATAAAATAGCATTTTCCATTACGAAATCTTTTATTTGTTATTTATAGGCTATCTTGTACTTGTCCGTCGGTGTATACCGGTTTCGCAGTGAGTGACCTTGGCGAAATGCTTCTTGCAAATGAATGTATTGCACTACAAATAAAATGTAAATGAGAATGTAGTATAATTATATTATGTAATGTAGTATAACGAGGCGATTGTTATTGCCGTTTTCGCCTTTATCACAATAAGAAACCTATTCCATTTTATATGCAACAAAATTAAGACCTAAGTTTGGCGTACTAAATAAGTTCATCAAAAATAATTTATAAAATACAAATTATACAGATTACGCCTAGAAAGAAACACACTATATAGTTCATTAATTGTTACCAATATCTTCTGAAATTCCTCACCACAACTGATACAGTATGTGTTGTTTGCGTGCATGTTGAAAATGTTCACAATTTTAGCGAAACTGTAAATATATATAGTATTTTTAAATCCAATTTAGGACGCTAAATAATGATTCATGTTAGATATATTTTCATCTGTTCCTGTGAGTATTGTGTATTACTTTTACTAATTAAATTATTTTTGATGGACTTCTCTAGTTATGAGAATTTTTTGAATTTAGAGCGATGAACTCCGGATTTGGCGACTTACGTGTTCGAAATGTTACGGTTAAAAGTTAAATGAAAAATCTTGAATCTAGTTTAACATAACAATGTCAAGCATTCAATTCAATCATTTATCTGTGATTGACTACACTTAGAATTCCAAATCCTTGTTTATGCATAACTAAATGCAATGCTTTATTACTACAAAATCAGTTAAAAACAGCGCAATTTGTATTTTGTCCCAATTATTATTAATCAATTAAGATTAGCATTTACAATCACAATTTACTGCTTTTGGGACAGCTATACAACAAGATTCAGTAAGTTGTGAAGAATGTTAGCTTAGCATGACTTATCATCCTGTCATTTCCTAGGCTTTTGTCATAAGTAGGTACAAGTATAACTTGGTGGAATTCCTTCATTTTCTTTAACTTTTTGTATTGGTCTCCTTTTGGCTGGTTTTCTTAAATTTTTTCTAGTTATTTCTTGTTATTTCCAGTTTTATGAATTCCTCTCCTTTGCCTTTTGTGTGTCTTTTTTGTCGGTTTCCTTTGTTATGTAGTTACTCTTAGTTTCTTTTGATTTATATTTTATTATATTTTATTATTTTTGATTTATTTCTTTTCTTTCTATCTGATTTTGCCTGATGGTTCCAATCAATTCTATTATAGCTGATCTTCGCGAACGGGTGGAAACAAGATAATTATGACACATACAAATATATATTTGTAAGTATAGATTTAAGCATAGTAACTAACAACATTTTCGTGTATTAAACGGTCACATTCTATTCCATACCTTAGTACAACGATCACAAAACTAAACAAAATTTAAAAATATAAATAAACAGAAAATATCGCAACGATGGTCAAATAAGGAACAACATTTTATATTTAAATTTTATTTCAACATCATTTGTGAACAAACTGTTTCATGCAGATAAAATCATATTCGTCGTCTCCTGCTTCTATGGTTTGGGTCCATTGCAAATGTTGACCTCTTTTAATAGAACGTGAATGTGTAGAAGTTATATATTTTTAATAAATATCCATTTTTTCAATATACATACTTTTGGATGTCACAAAGTAACCGGACTATAAAGCAATACTTTTCCAGGGTCGTTCGCTTTGTTAGTCGTGGTCCAACCGAGTGGACGGCCCCATTGCCGCGGACCCCCCTCCCCCACAAGACATGTTACACTTGAGGAGTTTGGCAGAACTCTGCACTATAAGAAAGAAATATAGTAGAGCATCGGAGCTAGAATATTAGAAAATAAAAATGTCACAATAAAATAAACCTGTCTAATATACCACTGAAGCATATTCATCGGCTGGGAGATCTGGACAGTGAATGCCGATGAATATGCTTCAGTAGTATATGAATTTTAAATTTTATTGTGACATTTTTCTTTTCTATAATTCTAGGTACGATATTGTTCTGTTTTCTTTTTATTGGTTCAGTCACGTGAGTCATATGAGTGGTACCAATGAGTCATATTAAGGACGAAACAGCGCTGTCAAGATCTCCCTGCCGATGAATATGTTTATATGTGAATATAAATATGTCAATAAAATTAACATATGTATTTATTTGAAAGGTTTCTTCTTTTATTGCCTCGTTTTGTTTTCTAAAACTCTGTGTATGTTTGTAAACTAAAACGATAACAAGGGGTGGTTGAATGGGAACAACGTTTATCTTTTGATATTAATTGTAGAAAGGTCTGCTGCAATGTTAGATAGCATAGGTGGTTGTAAAAACATTAGTTTGTTTATTTTTGAAACAAATATATGTTAGGTTAGGTTATTTTTCGGAGACTATGTATAGTGATTACCTATTGAGGTATTTTTGTTGACACCGCATTTTAATTAGCATGATATTAGTTGCTTCACTTCTTCATAGGTGCGTATTATTTTGGATAATTCCCATTATCTATGCTGACTTCATTAACATTAGTAGAGGTGAAAAATTACACAAATTTTGTTTTATAACCTGTTTGTGAAAAAGAAATAGCCGATCAGCTATAAACTTTCCATATATTTTTGGTAAATTAAATAAAGAATAAAGGTAATTAAATAAAATTAAAAAACTAATATAAATAACGTTTGTTGGTCAAAAAAATATTGCAATTTCAGCCTCTACACCTTCTTTTTCGGTGTTTTCTATTTTTTTTGTGTTATCCGTTATATATGTTATGATTATTTTACTGTTAAAATTAATTTATAAAGATTTTAAATATAATTAAATTTAAATTATTCAAATGTTAATATTTTCAAATGTAGGTAATAAGTCAAAGTTAAAAAATGAAATTTAAAGAATAATTTGAATGTAATTATTTTTCAAACTCTCATTTTTCTTCTTGAAAGTTGCCTCATATTTTTATTCAGCCTACATGTGAAATATTGTATATATATAAAGTTTAAAAAATGTAGAGTAAAGTCAGGTTGAATTGATGAAATAGACATTTCAATAAATCAAAGCATATTTTTCTATAAAAAAATATTTTTTTCGTTACAACTAACATTTTGTAAAATGGCATTCACCATATTTAAATAATAATAATACACATACATAAAAATGGTTGTTATCAGATATTCTTGAAATAACATATTTTCAAAACGAAAAAAGTTGGAAACTTTTGGGCAAATGGCGACATGGCAAAAGGGCAAAAATTTAATTTGGGCAATTAATTAAACTTTTTTGACAAATTTACTCTGTAAAATGTGTTAAAATTTATAGTTAATCAAGGTAATTCTTTTTGAATTTCAGCCGATTAAATATGTTTGAAATGATGACCCCTTCCATTGGCCATTCTATACTGTTGAAAATAAGTTAAGAATGCAGTTAAAGATAAGTTAAGAATGCCGTTATAAAGATAAGTTTATGATGCAGTTAAAGATAAGTTTATTATGCAGTTTAAGATATGTTAACAATGTAGTTAAAGATAAGTTAAGAATACAGTTAAAGATAAGTTAAGAATATAGTTAAAGATAAGTTAATAATGGAGTTTAAGATAAGTTAACTATGTAGTTAAAGATAAGTTAAGAATATAGTTAAAGATAAGTTAAGAAGGCAGTTAAAGATAAGTTAAGAATGCAGTTAAAGATATGTTAACTATGTAGTTTAAGATAAGTTGAGAATGGAGTTTAAGATAAGTTTAAAATGCAGTTAAAGATAAGTTTAAATTTGACTTGATTTGATTTTTATATTTTTCTCGAAATCTTTACTTTAAATATTTTTTATAAATTATTATGCATTATAAATATGAGAATTATTTATTATTTTGAATTGTATTATTCATATACTTAAACTTTAACTGCATTGTTTTGCACTTCTGTAAATCCTAAAACATATTATTTTTATGTAGTTTATGTTCCGTATGGTAAGTATGCATTATTAAAAACAACTGATAACATACAAATAATATGATTAATATGTTAACTAACATATACATCGGGAGGCCCGCGCTTCACATTTCCGAAAGAATGCTCTGGGGGCTATAAAAAGATATTTACTCTATGGAACTAATGACAACTTTGTCTTTTAAGGAGGCCATTTGTTACGGCTGGGAGGACATATTTAGTAAGCGCAAACAATTCAGCTGCATGTTCGCGTTTGCAATTAGGCGTATCAATTGGGTTAACTTATATAAAGCGATGTTTTAAGTAAACGTTGTTGTTCTAATTGATGTCGCTCCTGCACATCAATTATACAACAACAAAAAACACAGTGTGTATACTGAAAGGCACCAGCTAAAGAAACTGTTCAAAGGAGATAGAGCTAGCATTGCATTATATTGTTGGCGCAACTATTTGTTCAGCGATGAAGTTAAATTAAGTTTAAAAACATTTGTGAGCGGTTTAAACATAAAAATATGCATTTTGATAATATTTTTGCAAATAAAACATTCTCGGAACCCTGAAAGTTAATGTTTTATTGAGGTGATTTCAATAAAATCATATCTAAAAATTATTAAATTTACATACTCGTAGATGCTCTTGATTTTAAAGATATATATATATTATAATTTTGAACACATTTGCAGAAGAAAAAAAAATCCTATTTGTAATGTAAATTTTTTTAAATATTTTTTGTAGCTAGTGAAAACAATAAATCAATAATTTGATTTACGGACATTTTATAGATATAATAAATGTTATTTAATTTAAACGCACACAACGTATTAACTCAAAGGCGTGCATTACTTTATACTTTACTATTTAATGCTTTTTGTGCCATTTAATATACCAGAAAACGTACTTTTCAAAACAATCAATTATTATACAAAATATAATCCATCTGTGCTGGAAAGTTAGTTTACATTGTTGAACAATTTTGAAACTGTAAATGTTGCCAATGTAGAAAGTTTAGATAATGGAACTATCCCCTCGATTATTCGAGTAACATAGATTTTACTTAATTATTGATTGTTTTCATAAATATGAATTATTGTAAGTGAATAAGTAATTTTTGTTAGTTTTTGAAATTTCTGAAAATGTTTCACGAAAAATGTATAATGGTGTTAAGAATAACCTTATTTTAAAATACAACATTAAAACTTAAATCATATTAAGGGGGGATGTACCTGCCTATCTCCGTAATGCTAAAAGGGTCTATATTGAGGTACATATTCTGAAAAATTGGCTTAACCTATTTGCCTGAAATTTTCAATACAAACTTTATACCTATTGGTGTGCATTTTGAACTAGGCATAAATTATAATTCTCACTATAAGCCATATTTTTTGTTTTCCAAAAAAATATAATATTTTTTACCATTTTTGTTGATTTAAAATGTTTATATCTATGACAGTGATCATCCTATCAACTTTATTCTAGTTCATAA
>JAUZND010005342.1:0-58250 GCA_034780555.1 Coelogynopora nodosa
GAAAATGTTTGAATAAAAAGTATTAATTTCACGAAATAAATTATTAAATGTGTTTATAATTGAAAATGTTTGAATAAAAAGTATTAATTTCACGAAATAAATTATTAAATGTGTTTATAATTGAAAATGTTTGAATAAAAAGTATTAATTTCACGAAATAAATTATTAAATGTGTTTATAATAGAAAATGTTTGAATAAAAAGTATTAATTTCACGAAATAAATTATTAAATGTGTTTAAAATTGAAAATGTTTGAATAAAAAGTATTAATTTCACGAAATAAATTATTAAATGTGTTTATAATTGAAAATGTTTGAATAAAAAGTATTAATTTCACGAAATAAATTATTAAATGTGTTTATAATAGAAAATGTTTGAATAAAAAGTATTAATTTCACGAAATAAATGATCAAATCTAATATATATTTTACACAGATATATCTTAATACTGTCAACGACCAAATTGACTTTCATTCATATTGCTTAGTCAAGTATCTTTTAAATGCTTACACAGACTTTATATCTTACTCAGACACGGCGTTTCACCATTGTTATTTTAAGCGTATAGCATTTTTGGCAATTGAAGTGACATTTTTTAGAAGAATATTTTTAATGATATAAACAAATTAGATTTACTTAAAATTGCACGACAATCCATTGGAAGAAATAAATTCTAGATTACAGTCAATTATAGTCTCTGATTCTGAATTAACTTGCTTGTTAAAAACATGTAAGAAGGATGCAATGTACAATGATCCGTACGATGTTCCAAGTAAACTTTTATCTGCCACAGAGTACATTTCGGTATGATTATAAATAATATTAATTTAATATATTATATTAATATTTATTTTTCACTTCTGTAGACAAAAACTCCCTTGAAGGACGCAGAGCCCTTTTTGAACAATTTGAAAAAATATTTTCCAAATGACATAAAAACAAACTATCTTGCTTATAAAGTTTACAAGGGATTGGGTAAATGGAATAAAAACTTAAAATAAAGTAATTAATTCTTTCTGTTAGGTAAATATGAATTAATGTTGGAGAGTTTAAACTACATGTCTGCTCAATTTGACCATTATCTGACACACGAATGTTTGTACGATTTTATGGTCTACAAAGAAAGTAATTTTTATATTTCTTGAAACAATTATATACATTTTAAAATATGATTTTAATTCTCTAGAGTTTTTAAAAACAAAATTTAAAAATGTTGAACCAAACGATAAAATTAAAAATATCATGGACAAGAATGCTTCCACGTTATTGTCCATCTGGAGAACAGATAATGCAGAGTCTTTACGTCATCAATATTCTTGTAATTAGTATAATTATAATTATTTAAATTTTAAACATTTTAAAAATTTTTTTAGACGCTTTTGAATGTGACAATGATGTTGAGCTGTTTATTGCAACTTTGAAACGGTTCATCAACCAAGATTTAGACATTTCTACTTTAAGTTGTGACAGTCAAAAAAATATTCTCGATACTTTCAATATGATCAAAATCAACCCCGATATTCCTGTACAGGAAAGAGGCAATTTGCAAAATTTTATAAAGCTCAAATTTCCCTTATTGTAGTACAATTAAATTTTTAAATATATTTAGCATGTACAATAATATTTTTAAAATTGTCATGTATTGACATGTCACTTTCAGAAATGTCGATATTTTCATTATAGTTGTGTCCTTCACCTATTGCGTAAATCGTGTGTTTAGATTGTAGTTTCTCGTTCATTTTGGATATTTGGACAAACATGCATCGGACTGGTCCCATAAATGCATTATTAAAACCTGGAAAAAATTTACAAAAATGGTTCTTTTAAATTTTAAATTAATTAGTAATTACACTTGACATCCAAATTTACATTATTTTCTGGTACTCCAAATGATGGATTGATTCTAATGATTATGCCAGATGATGTTCCCAAAATTAACGTAGTTGATATTAATTTTACACAAGTTATTTTAAAATTTTGTAGTTTCATTTCTCTGAGGAGAAGATGTGATTCTATTGAAAATTTTAAAACGAAAATTATATAATTATAATTTTTTTATTTTTTATAAATAAAAAATTTGTTACTTTCTAATGCTTGACTGGCAAAAGTTTTTAAATTACATTCAGTATGAGAAAAAGTTTTTAAATTGATACAATAAATGGTAAAACTTTGAGTAGAATACAACCATATTAGATTCAGGTAATTATCACAGCTCATAAGAAAACTTTTGTCCAAATGTTGATACATTTTCATCTTTTCCTATAAAATTTTAGTATAAATTTTTAAAATGAAATTATGAAAATTAATTTGTACCTTTAGTTTGTAGCTTGAAATGTCAAATTTGTAAATGTAGTCTTTTGTCAACACAAAAAGATCGATGGAGCTGTATTGTACATCAAATGGTTCATGAAGAGGTAGAGTAGTTTGCAATTTTATTTCAAAACAATCTAAATTATTAATTAAAAAGATCATTATAAATTTATTATTATAAAATTGTTTATATATCAGGCATGGAAATATTTTTTAAATACCATTTTCATCCGAAAAGTAGACTTCATAAAAGTTGGCATTAGCCGTCAAAATGTACACGCAAAAATTTACATTTAAAATACTCACAATTTTACATTTCAACTGGGCTAATATCGTTTGATTAAACTTGTAAGTTTGGTGTTGAAACACGATTACACTACAAGAAATTGTAATTGGATAATTCCACGTTAAAACGAAAATTTTTTTACACTTTTTACAAAATTTTTAACAAATTTGTAACTCTAAATCCTTTTTAAAAAAATAAATTTAGAGAATTTAAAAATTATGATAACCAAACTTATTTTCACTATACAAGGTCTTTACTTTGTCCAAAATGCACAAATCAAAAAATTATACTATTTTTATTAATTAACAGTAATAAACAGAATAACTGTCACTTGAAAAACATATTAAATAATTGCCTAAGAATTTAGGTGAGTAAAATAATTATTTTAGAATTTTATGGACAGCTTATGGAGATATACAAAAAAAAATATATAAAAGTTTTAAAATAAAATAAAAATGAATTTAAAAGGTGGGTAGATGATCCTGGCATTTTTTATTTAAGACAGTCGAAATATTAGAAATTCAAGTTTAAAACTGACTAATAAAACAAATGGAAAACTAAGTCTGAGGACGAAAAACTGAAAACACCATAATAATCAGCGTGATGAGTTTGTTCAAACGTATATAAGAATTTATTCACTTCCAAAATGATACACTTAATTTATAATTTTACCATAACGAGCATAATTAATTAACCAATAAATTTACTCTTGTAATTTTTAAAATGTGTGATATATGAAACACTAGCTATTCAATGATATAAAAAATACATTTTTTTAAACTGCTATTTTAAGAGATACTTACTAATTCATTAATTAAAAAAAAATATTTAAATTATTTTATGTGAAACTAGACTCTAGTTACTAGAGGCTCTATTCTTTCTGACTAATTTATCTCGTGTTTTTATATCGTTAAAGATAACTTCACCATAACAACATATATACCCCAGAATGTTTGATTATATAATTAAAATTAATAATTATATATACCAAATTTCATTAAAATCAAAGATTGTCGTTTTGACGTGGAATTACCCAAATATCATAATAATAATTTTTTTTAGGAAATTTCAAAGTTTACCTGCCTATTTTCGTTCCAACAAGAACAATTTTGCGAAGCATTGTATCTAAAATTATAATTTTTTTAAAATCTAAACTTTAAAATTTTTTTTATAAATACGAAAAAGTAAAAAAATCACACTATTATTAATAAATAATTTTAATTATAAATATCACCGTCGGAGAAAATTTTGGCATTATCTCGTTTCCTAAAATTATACTAAAAATTATTTTAAAAAATGTAACCAATTATTCGGTGCAATATAACAATGACAAATCTTGGCGTCTTGTACAACATCTTCTTGTTGAGTCATCAAAACATATTTACAAAGGCTTGCTATTTTTTCATTTTGATTATTATCCGTTTCGATATTATATACTTGCACATGGCCTACGAACTGGGAAAGATACCAGACCCAAATGTTGTTCAGAAAATCAAAAGTCAGAGAAAATACCTTTCAAAATAAACAAATAAAAGAAAAATTATAAATATATATATATATAATATTAAACTATTTAAAATTAATATTTTAATCCACCTACTTCATTCCCGTCTTCTAAAGTAGTTTTTATACACTTTTGGAACATAAATTCCGTGTTATTATTGTCGACGTCTATATATAAGTAATTATTAGTAAAAAATTAATTAATAAAATTTACAAACATCCGTCTTTAAATCTGTCATCATATCAATCCAATTTTGACGAATTTCCCGGCTGTTAAAAATGAGAGAAAAACTACTTTTTGTATTGAATCTACATGAAATTTTTTTAAATAAAAAGTAAATTATTATAAAATTATAAAATTATAATATTAAAATTTTATGTACAATATTATTTGAAAAAGTGCGCTTTTTAAAAGCTGCTTCTCCCTTTTTATCGTCTCTTGGATGCAACTGTTAATCATTTTCATAATTTCCTGTTTTTTTTAAATATTAAAAATATTTTAGAAAATAAAATTACTTGTCCATCATCATCTCTAATATTTAAGCAAGTATCTTTCATTTCTTCGAGGTATTGCAATTTTTGGTTAAACGTCAAACAAGTTTCAGAGGTACAGTTGTCCAAAATTATCGTATCGTCAAGTTTAATACATATTAAAATGTTTTGATTATTTACAGTTATATTTGCATTTGAAAAATTTGAGTATCTAAAAAAATCATTAAAAAAATATAATTAAATTTATTACATGCTCAGATTGTATTTAAAAGCATCGTTAATGCCATTTTCAGATAGAATCATCAAATCGCTAAAAAGCCACGCATTTATGACATCTTTGTTGAAATTCTTTTTGAAAAAATTTTTTAAACTTTAAAAAATTTAAAAATACCGATTGTTGGAGAGACGTGTGCATTAAAAACTTTCTATCCATTCCGACCAACTATTTAGTAAAACATTTAAATATTTTTATAATATTTGTACATTATAGTTGAAAATCTGCTCCAATAAACTAATTGTAGGCAACAATTTAACAGATATCGAATCACTCGTCTGTTTGCGAGGATAAAGCGGATGATGAGTAAAGTTTCTTTTTACTGGACTAATACTTATTTTTGCAACTTCATCGCCATTAGATGACATGTAGCTGTCTGATATTTGTCTCTTTACCATGGAGGCTAGATTTTTGGGGAAAAGGTGTGATTCCGGAGGATCTGTTTGAACGTTTTCGTTTATTATTTCTGCAAGATTTTGAATGCATTTGAGAGTTTGTGAAAAATGAACGTATTCCAAGCAGTTTTTTTCATAAGTTTTGACGACTCGCTGGATAGGGCACAATTTAAAAAATTTAAAAAATATTCTTAAAAAATTAAATATTTACGTTCAAAAAAAGTTCATATCGAGGTATTCGTTGTAGAGGCTGAAAGACAATGGCATTTAGTGGCAAGACATGAGGTGTATTCTATATAATTTAAAATGATCAAATTTTGTGCATGTAATTATTTTTACCTCTATAAATTTCTTAAAAAGAGGCTTCTCGGAGCAACTTTCGAGCATTTTTTTGGATTTATTTCTATTTTTCACAAATTGAACGTAACAGTCGAAAATACTTTCTTTTGAAAACTAAAAATTGTTTATATTTAAAATAAATTCAATTTTTTTAAACCGTGTCTGTAATCAATTGGGAAATTTTAATTGCATTATTTGAAACCTCTACTTCTATTAAAAAATCCAAAAAGATTGCATGATGGACGTAAATTTCATTAATTTTGTAAAATATAGTATCCAAAACATCAGCAGACAGGATTTTTTTCTTTTTTAAGGGAGAAATGTATTCTTCAACGAGTATTTTCAAAAGATTGACATAATTCTGTTCAGTTTCCACAATTTCCTTGAAAATGAAATTTCGTTTGTTCTAAAAATTAATTAATCTGAATTTTTATACTTTTTTACAGACAAGATTTTATTCTCTTCATTATTTTTTTTTTTTGATTTTTTAATTGAAGCACGAACACTTGGAACAGTATTTCTCTGTGAAGCCCTGTGGGCTTTTATATTCGTAGATGTCAGTATTTCGCTGTCAGACAACTCTATTTCGCAGACATGTGTCGTTTTTATGGTATAACCATTTAGAGGAAACGTTACTCTTCTTAAAAACTGACTAGGGGTTTTATTTATTTCATTTTTTACATTTTCTTTATCATTCTCTTGGAGATTGTACAAATCCACACTTTTCATTTTGGACAAATCTTTTAAATCGCACAAACTCGTATTATGAATGGCATTTTCTGCTCTCTTTTTTTCGTCCTTCATGTTTTCAATTTCTGGCTGAGAGCCGTAAACGCTATGAAGAAAAATACCTTCGTCAGTGTAATTCCGTCTTCTTGTGGGAATTACGACTCTAGTAGACATTGTACATAGCGAATAACGTTTGTGCATGAAAGTTTTTTTAAGATCGGTTGTGTAATGGCGTGGGGAGGACTTAACAAAAGGATTTGGTTTACATGTCAAGGACTTTGAACGTTGTGAACTATAATATTTAAATTTTAAATTTATAATTTTACTTTGTTCTATTTGATGAAACATCGGCACTAGTTTTCGAAGATTGCGATGTAATGACCTTTTGAGGAATAGCATACTGTTTATAAAACTCAAACTTGTTAAAATTGTCGTCTTTATCACACGTGACAAAATTTTTTTTTTTTTTAACCTCTTGGTCATCACTACACCTTAAAATGGATGGGAAAATTGGTCTGTTCATTCCAATAATTATCCAATGTGTTTATTGTAAATTAATGTTTACTAGCCATGTACATATCATATTACAGTTATTTTAAAGTTTTAACGTACAAAAAATGTTTACGTATTAATAATTTTTATTTAGACTACAATAATTATTTATAAGTATGCTAAAAGTATGATATCGAAAAAGTTTGTCATTAATATTATTATATTATAACATTCTCCAACAAAATCAGACATTTTATATAAATGTAGGTAATTATAATTTATAATGAATATTATCATGATGTGCTTATTTTTTCTACAGGACGTCACGTTTTTGAGATATTTTATTTTTAAATATTAATCGTCACATCTTGACCATTCTAACGAGTCATATATAAGCATTATATATTCATTAGTACAAAAACGATGATTGAAATACTGTAAAAAAAAATGAAACGAATTTTAAAAAATTTCAACAATTATGACAGTAATAAATTATGTCTGGATTATTTTTAGTCGTACTCAAGGTAGTAGGAAATGTATTTTTTTTCTCTTCTTTTTATGTTCAATAAAATAAAACAATATTTAGTGAATATTGTGTCATCAGTACGTTTGTTGAATACAGAAATAGAAAAATTAATTTTAAAAATTTTAATTTATGGATGACATTATACTTGTCCCCAATACACCATTGAAACATTTCCAAAAATGTGTCTTCTTTACAGTAGAAATGGCAATCATTAGCTAAAATAAATATATATCTTAATGATAAATTTCAAAATAATTATTGTTCTTAAAAATATTTATTGTCCTCTATTTAGAATAAATAGTGTTTTTTTAATCGCACTGTATGATACAATCTATCAGCAACAAGCAATGTCTGAAAATTTGTTAATTTAAATTTTTAAAAAAAAATTAATTTTCTGGGGCCCCCAAATTTAGGGGGCCCGGGCTAGTGTCCCATGTGCCTCAGCCTTAATTCGGCCCTGAGTATCACAATCACGTTTAAAAACAACCTATTAGAGAAGAAGAGAAAAAATTTAAAAAAAACCCTCGTTTCATTGAATCACTAAAGTGATATGGCTCAAAAATATGCTCGAAAAAGTGAAAAATGAACTTAGAATAAAAGGCTTTTACGTGCCCTTATTCCTCATAACTACTGAATCTTTTTTCAATATAAAAAAAAATAATATACGTTTTGATAGATATACCTAGTAGGTATTACCTACCCTAATATTTATATTTTTAATTTATAACCTAAAAAAATCTTGTTTGGTAGTAAATATCCCACTGAAAGTATCCGTTGGACTCTATTTTTTACTATACCAATTAAGTTTTTACAAAAGATAAGCATTATAATTAACAGTAATTAAAATTTAAAATTAACTATTAAATTATCAGCAACTAAGAAACGTAATTGTTTTGATGCCCGCATATGCGTCAGTGACGCGTCACTTTAAATTCATTCAATTTGCGTGGGCGTCTAATAAAGTTGATTTATAAACACAATGCATTGTGATACATTACTTGTCCATTTTATAACCTGGTGATTCATAATTATGATTAATAAAATTTAAACATTTGCAACATCAACTTGATTTATTTTTACGTGATAAATTTAAATGTATTTTCTGAAGAATTACAATGAAAGTTACTGGTAAAGCAATAATTATAAAAAATTGTGATTCTCACGAATCAAGTCTCAAAACTGGAAAAAAGAAAACTCATAATACACACATGCACAAAAAAACACCTTTAGAAACTTTGAATCAAATAAAATTTCTCCAAAAATGTAAATTTACGTGTGAGGATGAAACGAGCCTTGCGCAAGTTTTACCTCAACTCAATATTGATAAAAAGTTTACTCCATTTTCTAAAATTGCGAAATTCAAAATTACTGTAAATTTCAACAAATCAAAGTACAATTCCAAGAAAATTTTTTCTAAAAAACACCTCTCACATTTGAATAGACACGCTTTTAAAGCAAAACCAAACGTATACTGTGACCAAACAAATTTTAGAGATGAAAAAATATATTTTAAATTCGACATAATTTTTCACAATAAGGAAAATAATATAGAGGAAACAAAGAACCGTGTAGATCATGATGTGAAGAACGCTTCCATAGTTGAAAGATTACTGCAGTTTATTCGAGCTTGTTTGGTCAAAATTTCTAACATTTTTTGGTCAAAAAAAAAGTAATGTACAAAATTTTGTACAAGATAATAAATTATACAGATTTATAAAATTACTAGACATTATTCGAATTCTACTCCTTCATATTTGATATTTAAACAAGAGGGCCAACACGTTCCAAAATTGTAATCTCCAAACATCTTAATCATAAATTTTTTTTAAAAATGTTTTATTCAAAATTACCTTCATAATTGTAACAGCATTAATCTTCCTTTTTCGTTGATTTTTGTCTGTATTTTTTATATTCAAAACTGTAACGTGGAAGAGAATGTCGCTTTCATTATTTTTTTCGTGTATTCTAATATTTCATAATTTGAAATTATTAATTTCTGGTTATTTTTTAAAATTAATTAAAAAAAATTACTTGAAACCATTATCCAACAACATTTGTCTCGTTTCATAACAAAGTTTCTGGAAAGTTTTGAAAATTTCATCCTGTACAAATTTCATATATACGACAGCACAGCTATCAATCGTACCAAACATGTGTTGCAGACCTTTAAAAGTCAATTTGATAGAATTTAAGTCAAACTTTTTTCTATATTTATAAAATTTAATTTACATTTATTTTATTTTAATTTTACGAAATTTCTTCGTTTATTCGTGTTAAATCCACATCTTTAGGGTCTCGATTGCTGTAAAATGCGCCAATGGTTTGATGCAACTTAAATCCAGGGAGTATAACGCTCTCGTGAATTGATGAATCTATAATTAATTTAAAATTTAATAAAAACCTTATCAAAAACATTTTTATTTTTTCAAAAATAAAATTACCACTAATTTCTTTTATAGCTCTACAAAACAATTCATACTGATTTCGTAAACATTTTCCCATAAAAACAAATTTTGGATAAAAAGTATAATTATTTTGATAAAAAATGTCCAAACTATCTCTAATCTGTTCAGAAACGCTCTCCAATACAGTCTCGGAACAAGTTTTTAACACTAATTCACATTTTCCATCATAATCTATATTAATGTCGTAATTTTTATGCACATGAGATAAAAGTCCATTTGTTTG
Organism: Coelogynopora nodosa; assembly: GCA_034780555.1. Lineage (NCBI taxonomy): Eukaryota > Metazoa > Platyhelminthes > Proseriata > Coelogynoporidae > Coelogynopora > Coelogynopora nodosa. Next base: position 10,035 of record JAUZND010005342.1, read on the forward strand.
TAAAAAAGCAACTTGACTTTTAGTTGCACGTAATTTAAAAATTAAATTATCGTCATTATTATCAGCAATGTTCCCATGGTAAGTTTCAACATTATTGTTTAAATTTTTGTCGTCATTTTTTGATATTGGTGGAAAAATTCTGTAATTTCTACCTTTATGTATTCTAATTTCGGGGTTTATAACAGTGCTTGGTTTGTACGTTTCTTCCATAAATTTCATTTTTTAAATGAACATTTTTTAATTGAAAAATTAACAAAATTATAATTATATTTACAAGATAAACTTCCCTGCTTGCTAAACCCGTTGCCAAGATTTACAATTACTACAACGTGGCAATTTGTAATTTTAAGAGAAAACAAAACTTGATCAACTTTAAAGTATTTATAAAGTGTGTAAAAAATTAATACAAACCTTTCAGTTTATGATTTAATTTTTTAATCATGCTTTGGACAGCTTTTTTGCATTGTTTTCTTGCTTTAAATACATATGCCAGTCAATTGGACCATTTCTATTGCGAGAAAAATTGCTATGATGGTTATTTAAAAATATTTTAAAATTTAATGATAATTATTAATTTTTATAAACAGTTATGAATGTTTCTGCCAATGCTACAAAAGTATTAAATAATATTAAAATAATATTGTATTTAAATTTTATATAGCGAGAAATAATCAGAGCCTTTCGAAAATTTGCCAAAGAGTTGCATCCAGACAAATACAGAGGAGATGTAATGAATAGAAAAAAACAAACAAAATAATAAATTATAATTTAAATATTTTTTTCAGAATCCAGAAAAAGCTGCAATAAAATTCAATGAAATTGTTATAGCATACGATGTTTTGCGCGACGAAGAAGTTAGAAAAGATTACGATGATTTATTGGCTGATCCAGGTAAATTAAAATTTTTAAAACAATTAAAAATAAATTTTATATAATTTTTTAGATCTCTATTACGAACACTATTACCGATATTATAGGAGAAGAATAAAGCAAGATATCGATATTCGAGTAGTTGTCATTTTTTCCATTCTTGTCTTTTCACTACTTCAGGTTTTTTTAATTTAAGTATTTAATTATATGTTAATAATTTAATCTCAAGTATCTAAATTCTTACAACAATTACCGCAATCTCATAAAATATATGGCCAACCAACCACGATTTCGCAATGAAGCAAAAACTATCGCCATTCAAGAAGGATTAATAAACGATAATATGGACAAAAAAATGAAAAAAAAAATGTCAAAAACCGATTTAAAAAAATATGAACAGGAAGCTATCGAACAAGTTATAAAATCTAAATCGAGCTTTTCAGGATCAATTTGCAAACCCAGCGTGAAAAACACAATAATGGTACAAATATTCTTCGTTCCTTATTATGTCGTTTCATTCGTTTACAGATTTGTACGCTGGCAGTATAGATATAGAATTTTGAAATTGAAATATACTCAAGATGATAAGATTGAAATGATGTGTTGCAATTTAAAAATTAAGAGAGAGAAATTTGACGTAAGAAAATTATTTGAAAGTGGAAATTTTAAAAATATATATATGTTTTTTTAGGGGTGTGAGTCACCGTGTGACAGAATAATGTATAAATTATTACTAAACAAAAAATTTGTTGAAAATTTTACTTTATTATAAGTGTTTTTTTATAAAAAAAGTTAAAAATTCACACCCCTAACATTTTTATTATTATTAGTTAGTAAACATTTTATTTTATTTTATTAGCATTTTGATGAGAGAAAAAGACAAACTCTTTTAGACAAGGAATTATGGAATAGTGATAAATTTAAGGTTTCTATTTTATGTTTCAATTTTTATTAAAAATTAAAAATTTAGATTTGGAGTCGTAAAGAAAAGTAGTAGAAATTAATAAAATTTTAATCACTAAGATTAGACTTTAAAAGTTTTTATTTAAATTTTAAACCGTTGATGGGTTAGTATAATTAGATAAGTTCTAATTATAAAGTTTTAATCTTTATTTAACACTTTTAATTCACACATTTAAATATTTTGTTGCAAATTTGTTTTATTTTTTTAAAATTATTCTACAAAATGTCAAATACAACTGATATAGTAAAATTATCTGTGAAACATGTAAAGCATTTGATGATACATTGTGGGGTGTTGGCAAACAATATAAAGGAAGCCGTAAATAATTATTCAGAAATTCGTAATTCAACAAGGAATAAAATTAAAAATTACATTAATGAAAATCTTCAAAATTATGGGAAAAGCGTTATATGTGACGTAATATATAACATAGAATTTATAATAATTAATTTAGGATGAGGTTTTCTTTTACGAACCTATTGAAGAGAAAAGTATTGATATTGATATTAATATTAACGATTTCAAAGAGGCTGGCACATTTGAATCTCTAGGAAGGCTTGATGACTTTAAAAAACTTTCGAATGAGATAAAAGAGGACAAAGAACATAAACTTGTTTTTTGGTGTGAACCTTTGAAAGAACTCATTATTGGTCATCCGAGTGATAAAAAAGCTATAACTACTCTTGGATTTTCTCTAAATGGAGAGGCTGTAGGTGGAATTATCATTGATTATAGTTATAGTGGTAGTAATGATACTATAACAACTAAGCTGTATTACAGTTACATTAAGATGGGTAAATTTTTTAATTTTTCATATTTAAAAAAACTTTTTATTCATAGATTGTCAGCATAAATTTATGCATGAATGTAATAAGAAATGTCATGCTTCGTCTAGTTATAATAAAGAAACTGATAGTATAACAAACTTTATTTACACAATAGACGTGTCAAGGACAAATTGGAGAATCTTACAGTTACATACAAATATTGGCGATTTGGAAACATCTGATAAAATAATGGAGGAAGCAGAGTATGAAGTTTGTATGTTGAACATTTTACAACAAAAAGCAGGATATTTTGTTCTGGTAGATAAAAAGGTATCTTGTACGACCCTTGTTGTTTTTGACGTGCTGATAAAATCGATAAATGGCAAAATTACAAGAACTGATGGTAATTCTAATTTAATTAAAAATATTAATTTTTTATCATAGGAAAGTATCTTTTATTCCGATCTGATAGAGAATATCATCGAAGTGGTTTGACTGTCACAAGAACAGATAAAACACAAAATCACCTTAATTACTTGTACTAAAGCTTACATTAATTAAGTCGTGAATTAAAACATTGAAAAACACAAATTTTATTAAATAAAATTACAAAATGGAAGAAACAGATTCTTGAGAATTTGTATAGTCTGTAATGGAAAAAATGGACGCTTCTATATTTCTTTTATCCGTGTTAACAGACAAATAATTTTCACCCGAATCATCATTTTCTTTAGATTTCAAGTGGGAGTCGTTGCTTTCACATTCACTGTCACTATTTACAACTTTTATGGACAGTATTGTTTTTGATTGTGAAGACGCTTGAGGGTTGATTGTGGCAGGAGATAAAAGGTTTTTTAGCCATTTGCTGCTAAAAAAATAAATTAAAATAATATTAATTAATACTTTAAATTTCATGTTAAAATTACTCATTTGGCATTTTGGCATTCCGAAATTTATTTTGAAACCACATTTCTGTAAAATAACGTCCCATTTGTTTATTTTTCGAATAGTATTTCATAATTTTGAAAAGAGATGTACGTTTGTAAAATCTTAATAATAAATTTTTTAATAATTTAATTATAATTTAATTATTTTTAAAAAATATTACATGCTCAACATTCTACGCGCCGCTGACTTGTTAAAAGTAAAATAAAGCAATGCTATTGACACTGTGGATCTAAGCCACTCTGAATGATTTGTTAAATGACGACAAAGAATGTCAATCACACCTATTGACACAAATGCTCCTTTTAACCCTGCTCTCGTGTGCGCCAAACGAGCAATCTTATTGGTTGGAATTAAAAAAATTATAATTAAATATTTGGGTAAATCCACAACAAAATTTTTTAAATCGTGTGAAATTTTAAAAACTCATTTATTCAAAAACTAAAAATAAAACCTTTTCAATTTTTTGTGAGGATGTTAATTATAATAAATACAATTAATATCTAAAAATTTCAGTTAATTCTACCTATAAAATTAAAAGTTGAAGGTTTTTGGCCAATTATGTATTAATTAATAAATATTTTTTTGTTTTTTAAAATTTCATCATTTACCTACAGCTTTACTCTTTATTATAAACTAACATGTGACGTTTTTTGATTAATTATTAATCATTAATATATCCATGTAAAATTGGTAATTTTAGATCAAAAAAATTATAAATGTAGACATGAATTCACTCATTTAAATTTTAATATATTTAAAATTTAGTGTTATAAAAATTACACATTCAGCTGACATGTTCAAAACAACACAATTTTCATTCTCATTCAACAACTTGACCAATAGATTAATGGCAATACTAGAAATTTGCACATGATCAACATTTGTAAAAATTTTGGACAAAATGATGGCTTGAAAAGCACACAATATTCTAGAAATGCCGTCTACTGACCCATCAGCCATTATTCTAATATAAAAGTTACAAGGGAGTCCTCCACATTTTGCAAATTGAATTTGGTGTTTCATGTTGTTGTAGCACATGGTAGTGATTGTTAAACCGGAAGAAATGCAATAAGCTGTACATTCTTCCAACTTTTGTTCAATATCGGAATCATCAGCACCATATTCAATGCCTGAATCTTTATGAAAATAGGCGAGTTTTAAATACTGTTCTGTACATTGTCTAAAACCGTCAATGTACTGCATGAAACCGAAATGTTCATTATTTTTGTACTTGGACGAGTTTTCAAAATTTCCTAAACACAACAAACTCAACGTAAGTCCAGTCTCTATTCTAATCTGCACATTGTCGCAAAAAACTTGCAGAGATACTAAAGAATCAATACCACGGTAAGTAGAAATCATTTCTTGGATGTGTTTATTTGGCTGATATCCCACATTTATACACAAATACCCCAATGTCCTGACTGCCGCAAGAACAATATCTACATTGTTTGATTTAATCAACTTTATCAAAAAACTAATTCCGTTGGATTCATAAATCTGTCTAGTCACTTGGTCATTCACCAATTTGGCCAATACTCCCAATCCGACCGTGGCAATTTTATTCATTTGAGCAGATTGGCTCGAGAGAAAAGATACTAGTTTTTCAACTCCAATCAGAGTCGCCATAGTGTGTTGGTTTTCTATATTTTTACCTCCCAATGCCCACAAAGTGACGATGGACTTTTCGTATAGTTCATTTTTCAAAATTTCATTCTCTTGGCTTGTAACGTCATTATCCTTATTGTCTAGATTAATTTCTTTTTTAAAAATGTTGTTTTTTGGTTTATTAGAAGCATTCTTGTCCTTTTTTTCCAACTTTTGTCCAGGAATAAATGTCTTAATGGATATCAACTGCATTAAAATGTACACAAACCCCACATCGCGTGCAATTTCTTGATTTTTTTCATTTTCCACAATCAAGGCTTCCACGACTTGAATAGATATAATTTGCAGCTCAACGTTGTGTTTAAATTTTTTAATTATCCCAATTAGGTATTTAAAAGTGTTTGTTGGATGCATAAAATTATTCTGAGTGGTGGGATTCATCCAAGCCAATTGGCGGATGCATTTACAAATGGAAATGACGAGAGATTGGTTATGTGGTTTTTTGTTTATTATTTTTAGCTCAAAAAGGGTAGAAAATAGGTTGAATAATCGTCCGTCTTTATACACTAAATTTGTTATTGAAAAATTATTATTCTTGTTTGAATTTCAACTTGAAATAAATATTTTTTATAAACAAATAAATTAAATTATTAATAATTTAAATTAATAATTATTATTAGGTAATTCAATTTCACGTCAAAATTACAAATTTTTAACAAATTTGTAACTCGACCTTTTTTGATTCTTACAATATATAGTATAATATATATAATTATAGTTAGAAGATACGGAATCATGACAGTCAAACTTATTTCCACTCTACAGGGTCTTTAAGTTGTTCAAAATCCACAAATGAAAAAATTAAAATATACTTTGACAATATGACAACCCATTGAATACAAAAAATTATACTATTTTTATTAATTAACTACTAATTAACAGAAAAACTCTAACTTCAAATATAGATTAAATAATTGGCCAAAATTTTTTGTATACTTTAATTGTATAATTTTAAACAACACGTCAAAAATGTAGGAGAGTAAAATAATTATTTTAAAATTTACAGTGGTGGGCAGCTTATTGAGGTATATAAAAAATATATAAAAGTTTTAAATGCAATATAAATAAATTTAAAAGGTGTGTAGATCTTTGAATTTTTTTATTTAAGACAGCGCAAATATTTAAAATTCGAAAGGTCAAGTTTAAAATTGACCAATAAAACAAATGGAAAACTAAATTTGATGACGCAAAACTGAGCACACCATGATAATACAGAATTGATGTAGAATCATTTAATTTATAATTTTACCATAACGAGAATAATTAATTAACTAAAAAATTTACCCTTGCAATTTTTAAAATGTGTAATATATGGAACACTAGCTATTCAACGATACAAAAAAATATTTTTTTAAAACTGCTGTTCAAAAATGTATTTTTTGAGAGATATTTAGTAATTAATTAATTTACAAAAAAATTATTTTAATTATTTTATATGAAATTAGAAACTCTATTATATCTGACTAATTTATCTCGTGTCAATGCTTTTCTATATATTTTTGACTGCAAGGGCTTTAACTTATAATTTATGTTTTTATATCGTTAAAAATAACTTCACCAAAACAACAAATATACCCCAAAATTTATGATTATATATTTATGTATACAAAATTTCATGAAAATCGATTATGGTCGAGTTACATGCATTTGTCGTTTTTAATAAAAACTTTTTATAGTCGTTTATTTTAAATTTTTAAGATTATTGAAATTAACCTTGGTTCTGCCCTTTCGGATTATTGCAAACCATATTGGTGAGAAAATCAATGCATTTTATAATCATATCACGATTAAGATTAATCTGATTGAGGGCTACATTTTGGTGTAAATTAAGTTCTTCTAATTTCACGTCTAAAAAGTTTCTCTTCTCGTACATGTTGGACAATGTTTGTTCAGATTGGGAGCTTTTTAGTGTGATAAACTGAGAGATACATTTGGATAAAAGATTAATCAAATTTACAAACGTTGTAGAATGATTAAGTTTATCACGGGCCAAGTCTTTATGAACTCCTTTATTGGATTCTTCATTTATTTTTCTCTCTTTGTCTTTATAAACTCTTCTAGAAGTTTTAACAATCGTTCTCCCTTGTCTATTGACGCTTTTAGTAAAGTCCAAGTACGCCATGTGATTAACGTCCTTTTTACTCCTCTCTGTGATGCACACAAGAATTTGCAAAATGTTGATGGATACAACATCAAAGTCTCTCGAAAATTCAACAATTTCACTGCAAATGTTAATAAACTTGTTTAAAGTGTCAAAACTGCAAAAAACGTCCACTTGATGTATAAACTCAACGTTGGTTTTTATAGACTCGTCCATGAGTGTTAGTTCAACATTGTGGGCTATATTAGAAGTTACTTTGTCGGATATCAAGTCTTTCAATCTGGAAGAAAGTCGAGTGTTCATTTTGCCGAAAGAATTTGTTTTTGAAATGAGCGGCTTGACCTTTTCCGATTTTGCAGAAAATTTGGAAATTAGAGAAGAGACATTTTTACTCGCCTTTTTTTCAACTTTAAACAAAAAAATTTCCAAAATCAATCTTGTCACATTTTCCAACACGTTAAAGTAATTTTTAGCACTTTCCAAATTAATGTGTATTAATTTTTCCAATTGAACCAAAATGGACTTTAAAAGAGTAAATAATGACTCTAGTGCTTTAGATTTTAACAGTTTATCAAAATGGTATTGTCGAAGCATGGAATCAGGTGCGATTAGTGACAACATCATTTTTGTACAGCTCGATTGAATATCTGCATTTGTCTTGACGTCATTTATCAACATGTCTGACATTTCCAAGTACATGTCGGGATAACAATTTTTTGACGCGAAAACGTGCCTTTTAACTGCTGTAGCAAATAGAGATATTTCTGCCATAGATTCCAATTCATTAACAGCTTCCACTGGTTCCACTTTCTCTCTTTTGGTTTCAGGAAATTCCTTTTCATAAATCATTTTTCCAATGTACCAAATAATTTCCATATTTTCCATCTTTACGCAAACGTTGATTACTCCCGCTTTTTTAGCATCAGAGTACATAAAGTCGGCTCCAAGGTCATCCAACAGCTTTATAATATCCACTTGGCCATTCATCGCTGCCACGAGCAGAGGGGTTGATTTTAAACCATTTTGTGTATCTAAGATACAATTTTTTTTAATTTAAAAAAATATTACATTTTTCCAATTGAGTAAAATCATTATGAATAAACCTCTCTACAGATTTGACAAATCCCTTAGCGGCCGCCACGTGGACATGAGCTAGGCCATTTTCATCAAACTCTGCAGTTATCATTTATGGTATAACGATTACAATCACTTTCAATTTTTAAATTGTATGGTTAATTGGAAATTAATGTAACCAAAACTAAAAAAATTTCTTCTTTGAAAATGGTTTTTGTTTTCAAAAATAGCAATTATTTAAATCTTTTGTCAAATTAATGTGTTGTCCTAAATTTACATATTCAGAGTAGTGTTTAGATAATTATAATAATAGTTGAGTAAAATGATTTTACTAAAATCCGATATTTATGAAATATAATTATAATATGAATTGTAAATGGTAGAGGCAATTTATAAAACACAAATTATACATAATTGTTAGTAATCAATCGGTGGGTAATCAATTATAATTAGTTAATGAATATGACTTTCATATAATACAAAAAAATTCATACATGTAAGTAGTAAATTTACTTAAAAATGTTGAATAAATAAATTATTATTATTAATCTTTGCATAGACCAATGATTCCACACGCAATTCTAGCTCCAGCGTGTCCTGTGGTTAGAGAGTCTTCAAATCCACCTTTTCCCAAATCATCACAGTCGTTATGAAGCTATGATTAAATTAATTGTTAAATTTTATTAGTTGAATTATTACCACTAATGTACGTCCCAATATTGAGTTTTTACCGTCCAAGGATATTACTTTATCTGTAAAGGTCTCGTTTATACAGACAGTCCCATCTGCAGATTTTACAGCAGAAACATTTCCCAGGTCTCCAACGTGTCGTGATTTTGAGTCTCTTGCTCCATGAGAACATTTTGTGGGGTTATAATGACCTCCAGAGCTCGTACACCCTTTTTAAAATATTTTAAAAATTAAAAAGTTAATTTACCATTTCTCATATCTCCAAATTCGTGAATATGGAAACCATGGCTACCCTCCTTTAACAAAGTTTCATCAGGACACACAATATCAACATGAATTTCAATTCCTGATGATGTCTAAATTTTAGACTGAAATTTAATCTTATTGTTGGAACTAGTTATACACCAAGTAATACACTGAATTCTGCAGTTTATGCGTATGAAATAAATTTGCAATTTCAGAAAATTTAACAGACCAAAATAACAGATAACAGAATAACCAAATAACAGACTTTAAGACCTTTAGTATTATTTTTGAATAGTATCGTCAGCACTTAAAAGTTCATTTTTTTAAAAAAGGTCAATATTTAATACTCAAAGTATATTTTTAAAAAATTTTGTAAAAAGTAGAAAATACTGTATATACCAACTGATGTATATGATTACGATATTTGATAAGACGTATTAATTTTTTATCTTTTTTGGCCAACCGCAATATAGACCTGAATTAAGTGAAAAATTCATCATTTTCTTGGATGCTAAAATTATAAATAAAAAGCTATAATTTTGACAGTATTAGAGTTAATAATTTGTATATAATTTTATAAATTTAGTCACCATAAAGTGCACAAATTACCCAATAGTCGGTAAGGAAGTTATTTACCGATATCTGATGGGAGGTAAAAAAAGGACCTCCGAAGAATGCCAAGCATCAATTTATTTACTGTACCCTGAAGAAAATTTAAATGTCAAAATCTTTAAAAATTCAAATCTCCACCTTCATCTGAATCATCTTCAAAGACACGGAATTTCAATGGAATTATTTTACACAGCCTAAGCAACTTTTGAATGTTTTTAGATTAAGGAATATAATAGCCCCTGAAAAACGACAAATCACTAATTTTTTACAACAATTAAAAATAAAGTAATTTGGTAAATGCACCATCAGACTTGGGAAAGTTATATAATTCTGCGAAAATAACTCTACATGCAGCACTGAAGACACATCGAATGTTGTAAAATAAACAGCTAATGAAGACAATTTAAGAATTTTTATATTCACGCGACGGTTACTACTGATTCTCATGAAATCCTCCATTCTACATACTGACGTAACATATAAACTTATATGGCAAGGGTACCCTGTGTTACTTATAGGAACAACGGACCTAAAGCGACAATTTCTTCGAACGTATTTACGTTTGTGTTTACAGCCATAAAATCGGAAATACTGAAGTATGAATTTATTTATTCACCAACTATTATAGTGGCTTATGTAAGTAAAGCTATATCGAACGCCTTCAGGAATTGTTTTAATCTCGAAACAAGAATACAATGCTTTTCCATGTGTTGAAATCAATAAAAACCCATATTACATTCATAAAAATAACCTCAGATTTTAAAAAACGCACATTGGATGATCTCTTACATATTCCAATTACTCAGTCCAACAAAATTGACATTATTTTTTTATCCTGATATGACATTGTTCACATTATATCAAGTTCTCGACGCTGATTAACGTGGTGTGCTTGGTTTGAATATATCACCTAAATTTTTCGAGATATTTACATTTAAAGTAATTTTATATATATACGTATATACGTAATTATATGACAACCATAGTACCACAATACATTAATATAATTATCTGATATTGACATCTCGAATACATTGTATTATATCGTACCCTGAAATAAATTATTCATTTTACAGTATAAATTGTACTAAAAATATGGAGAAAAATTTAACTAATAAAACTATACTATTTAAAGAAAATACAAAAATTAAGAAGTGAAACCACAATATATGTATTAAGCCAATTCTTCATTCTTCACTACAAGACCTTATATAAGAAGTATTGTTTCAAATGTAATAGATCTGGTCAATACCAAAAAGACTGTAGATCTACCGTTAAAGTTGTCCGTGCTGTTTTTGGCAAGTTAAAAGGAGAAATTGAACAGACTGAATCTTTTGTTGATGGTGATGACACGATAAAATTAAAATTAATTATTGATACAGGTTCCACGGTTAATTGTATTAATCGTAGTAACTTAAAATTGTTTAAAACAAGTAGTATTACCAATACTACACAGGTTTTGTTGTCGCCCGGTGGTGATAGTTTAAAAGTTTTTGGACGTTTAAATTTGAGTTCTGTGCGTGAAAACCCTTTTACATTTTATATTACCGATACAGTCAATATTTTAGGATGCCCTGATGCAATGAAACTAAGAATTGTTGATGTTCATGAAAAGATTAGAAATATAGATTGTACCAATAAATATTCTGATGTTACTACTACCCGAATGGGACGTTTAAAAAATTTTGAACACAGTATCGTTTTACAAAAAGATATCCGTTTGTTATTTTGGCAAATACCATTAAAAAAAGCGGACAGATGGAAAACGATATTATCATTGCCTCAAAATCTGTAGAGCAACATCAAAACGACATAGAAAAGGGTTTTAAATCCTTGCGTAAAGCTGGACTCACAGTAAAACCAGAAAAATGTCATATTGGATGTTCTAAAATCAAAATATTGGGACATGTGGTGAATGGCAAAGGCATTTCAATTGATATGGAGCGTGTTTCTGCAATTGATGCGATAGGTATTCCAAAGAATCTCAAGAAACTACGGGGATTTCTAGGTGTTTGTAATTTTTATCGACGATTTATTTCAAATTTCACAGAAATTACTGAACCTCTTACACGTCTTTTAAAAAAAAAATACTGCCTTTAAATGGGAATTTGAGCTAGATAAATCTTTTAGTAAATTAAAGGCTCGTTTAAAGTCGTCACCTCTTTTGAAAATACCATCTATAAATTGTGATTTTACGTTAGAATGTGATGCATCGAATGCAATTTTGAAAGCTACTGAAAAGTTTAGACGATATTTAATTGGTCGACCTTTTGTTATTATCACCGACCATAATCCTATCGTGTACATGCGTAAGTCTACTAAACTCGCTCCAAAATTAACAAGATGGATGTTAAAGCTAGAAGAATTTGATTACGAAATTGTATATCGTCCGGGAAAATAAAATTATACAGCGGACATCTTATCTCGTAGTGTCAATACTATTTCATACTGAGATACCTTGTTAAATATTCAATAGGATAAATCAGAATGGATTACGGAGAAGTACAAGGTTTTTGATAAACAGATGTTGATAAAAAACAACGTTATATACCTTCATAAGGGTATACTCGAATTAATAATTGTGCCTGATTCTAGTGTTGACGGTGTTTTAAAATATTTTCATGATTCATTAGTGTTTTCTCATACAGTAGTTACAGTTACATTTTCTGCTACAAGAAAAAAATATTTTTTGCCTCATATGTACCGGGATATCAAAAATTATATCAATAAATGTGAAAAGTGTAATCTTTTCAAGCATCGTAATTACGATTCGTAATCACCAAAAATTTAAAAATCTCAAGGTGGTAAAAACTAGTGAATTTAACCAACTCTGGCAGATTGATGTACTCGAATTATTACGTGAATCTACAAATCTCATAGTTTTATCACCATAGTTGTATATAATATAGTTGTATTCATATTGTATTTATATTATCACGTGGTACTCTAAAGTTAAAATTGTATTTTTATTAATAAAAATTTTATATCTCAGATACTCGTGTAATGATACCATGACTATAATTACACCATAGTGACAACTAAAGTTATATTCAAAGTAAAAGTCTAACACTATCTTAAAATTGTTAACATTCTGACGAATTGAAAATTATATTTCAGCGTCACTTACTTGATATAACGCACATAATGTTAACTCGGGATAAAAAAAATGTTGGACTGTGTTATCCTCAAGACTGACTTGATTATGTGAGCTGAACGTTTTTTGAAAAATATCAAAACATTTCTGTTGAATTAACCCAGTTTCTTCAATATTTTAAAGACCAATGGTTCCAACAAAATACCAAATTTTGGTTTGAAGGGTTTGTGAGAAAACCCAGTACAAATAATGCTCTTGAAGGGACGAATGCGATCATTAAACAAGAGGGTATGTTACGACAGAGACTTCTGTTTTTACATTTTATGCATGTATCATTTTAACGTTCACTGTCGGTGTGGTCAATAGAACGGATGAGTGAAAAAATAAAAGAATTCGTAGCTAGACCTCCATTAACTACTAAAATGTGGAATGAGACCTATCAATAGGTGAAAAGAGATATGGCACTGATAGAATACAACAGAGTGCATTATATTCAATCAGATACTAAAATATGTCCTCTTTAAAACGAAGAGTGGTGTTATTTGAACGCAAGTTTTTATTCAATACATGGGCCACATTTGATGAATATGCAAAAACAACAATGGAAATTTTACAAATTGATGTTAATTTAAACGATTTGCTGCCACAGTGTAGGGTTTTGTTTAAGATTGGGAATATACTGTGCCTAATATTGCCAAAACTATACCTCTAGAAAAAAAAACGAAAACGAGGAAGAGCAGCACTAATTAGATAGTTATTAAAATTTTTATAATTATATTAAAACCTCTTTATTACTTCTTTTTTTTCACGTTTTCGAGTCTGGATTAATAAAATTATTTTTATCTCCTTTTTAAAAAAAAATCACTTTTTAAACAAATTTTTTGAATTTTTATGAAACTAACCGTATAATCAATCGGAGGAAAAGAAAGTATTATATGAAAGCATCATGAAATTATTATGTAATGGTCATTGTTTGAAGTTCTTTGTTAAAGAAAAGAAAATATCTCATCAAAATGTCCGTAATTTTCTACTTCGCTTTAATAATTTTTCTATAATTTGAATAACTTTGATTTTTTACGTATTAATTGTCAATTAATGTAAACATTATTAAATTTTTGAGAAAATAAAATGTCTCATCAAAATTCCCAATGCTAAATTAAAATGTCACTGTATTTAAATTTAATGCCCAAATAACCAAATAAATGCCGCTTCAGTCAAATTAAATTTCGCATTAATTAATAATGCCCTTATAAACACCATAAAATAATAATTTAAAAGTTCATATATGTTAATGAAATGATGAGTCAATTTAAATTCTGAAATTTTTAGAAGATCTATTTTATGCTAACGGTTAGATTAAAAAAATTAAAACGAAAAATTTTAGAATTCAATTGAAAAGTTATAATTTACTAACTAAATTTTAAAATTATTTAAATAGTTTAAATACTGCTGTGAAAGTGGCAAATCCACTGATGGTATCATCCTTTGAATTTGATAATTTGCAAATGGCTTTCATATCAATGAGTTGAATTTGTGAAGAAATATAAAAAAATTGTAAAAACTTGTAAATAAATTAGCTGTAAAAGTTCAAATTAAATTCTCTAAAGTCGCTGTGGAGCTGAAAACCTTAAAATTTAAAATTAAAAATTAATTATTTTTGTTAAAAAAGTTCAATTTCAACTATTGAACACATCCAATTCATTTTCGTGCATATTATAATTTTAATTTTAAACCGGTAAATATATACATTTGTAAAATTTATACACTTGTAGTCTTTAATAAAACCTCAAAGAATATTTGTTGTGGAACCATGTGACTAACTAAAATAAAATTTATTATTACACAGTAATATAATAATTACAGCTTTTATTTATAAAAGATTGAAATATAAATTTATGATTTTAAAAATTGTGATTTACAGACGTGAAAAAAATATAAATTAATTTATAATGCTTACTTTTGCCTTTTTATTCCACCTGTTTCTGTCTACAAAGGGTAATATAATTACTAATATTATTATTATTATCTTTATAAAATATTTCATTCAATTTTAATTTCAAATAAAGCAATTTCTTTGAATCTCAACTATTATGAAGTATTTAACATAAAAGATATTTCAATTAATCGGTTCAAAAGGTCTCTATCTCCGTCCGACGATAGACTCATAAAAATCACATACAGAAACATGTATAGATAAAATAAAATTATTTTTTTCAGTTAATTTAATTTTTTTTAATTTAGATCATACTCTCTTTTGGTTGCTAAAAGCGAACATTTATTCTCCAGTGACTTCGTAGCCAAAATATACAATGACAGAACAGAAAATGACGACTTTAACGTCCAGAGGGGCAATTATTTTAGAGGATATGTTAAAAGTAATTATAAAATTAAATTTTATAATTTTATATTTTCTAGATTATCCTGACTCTAAAGCCCGTGTTTATATGGACGGAACAATATTATCTGGACAAGTGATTTTTACAGACAATATTATAATTTTTGAAGTAATTTTATTAATTTAAAATTTAAAATAAATGAATTTATTTTTTATTTATTATTCTTTCAGCCTCTTGATATATATATACCAAATTCTGATGACATAATTATATACGACAGAAAAGCCCTATTGACTAGTTCCATTTCTAAGGATCGATCGTAAAATTTTATTTTTTTATTTTTTATTTGTTTCATTCTAAATTATTTTTTAAAGGAAATGCAGTTCTGTTAATCCTAATGTACAGTACAGTGAAACTGTGATAAAAAATGGAAAAACTCGTCCTAAAAGGGCTACAGGCAATACAAAGTTAAATACTTGCGCTATATGTCTCGTGGCGGATTATCGATTCTTTCAATCGGTTGGGGCTGGCTCTGAGCAGCGTACAGCTAGTTCAATGGTAATTATTATTTTTTAAATAATAATATTGAACATTTTTTTAAAAAATTTTCTAAAAGATTTCAATTCTTGATCGAGTTGATCAAATTTACAGAAGCCATGATTTTAACGGTTATACTGGAATAGGATTTGAACTATTGAAAGTAATTATTGAATAAAAAGTCAAAATTATACGAAAAAATGAAGAAAAGTATTTAATATTTGAAATTATTGAATAAAAAATCAAAATTATATGAAAAAAATAATCAAAAAAATAAAAATATAAATTTTTTGTAGATTATTATTCACACAACTATGAGTAATGAATCAAATCATTATAACTCAAACCAAAAATGGGAAACTGACAAGCTCTTAACAGTAATTAAATTTTAATTAAATATAATATATAATAATATATTTTTTAAAACAAAATATTTAATATTACAACAAATGTACTAAAATTGATAAAATAACTAAACCTTTCTATTAAAATTCCACCTTTTATACATGCCGTTTGCACTATAATACAAAACAATGTAAATCAAAATGGTTTCGATACTCAACTGTGTAAATTGAAATAAATGCAAAATTGCATCAATCGTTATTCCTACAATTTCCAATTGTTTGAAAATGATACAAATGAGTATTAAAACCTTGACCAAAATATACGCAAAAATCACAAAAAGCTGAATAAACATGACAATAATGAAACTAGGAATCTTCTTTTGATGTCTATATTTTATGGAGAAATTGTCGTAGAAAGATCGAGTATTGGTGCGAATAGTGTTCCTAGTCATAAAAGATTCTTCGCGGTTGCTCTTGGGACATTTTTTATGAAAAAGGTTCATTTGGTCCTTTGAATGGGAAGAAAAAGCAAAAAATATCAAAGTTATCAATCCTATGCATGTAGTTGCCAATATAGTGTGTACAGCTGGTCCAATGATGCTTGTAGTGACTGCCAGTGTTTTTTTTTTCGCTCCATTATAAATAAAAATTGAAAAAATACCTGCCACTTGTACAAAATTTGTAGAAATTGCTATAATGGCTCTTTTTTTCCCAAGTAACTTTCTCAATTTATATTTTTTGGTTAAAATTTTTTTTACACCGCAAAGATGTATCAAAATGGCCGTAAATGTTAAAATGGGACTGGAAAATTGACAAGTATATAACAGTGTTTTTCTAACCCAGTTTTGACTATTGTGATTGTAATTTGTAATGGTGGAAATTAAATTGCTTGCTTTGATGAGACTAGTTGCAATGATGGTAAGTAGAATGGTCACATGATGTGGTACACAGTTGCATTTAGTGTAAAATAAAAGAAATGCAATGATTCCACATAAAAGTACCGAAAAAGCCATTAGCATCAAAATAAGCAAATTGAGTATTAATTGTACGTTATGCATTTTAGTTTAACCTCGTCTTCATAAAAAAATTTATTCAAAAAATAAATATTATTAGAAATTACACTGCAATTATCGCAGACGTTTTAGAATGTATATTAATGTTTTTATTTGATTTACTTTTTCATATTAAAATGTGGGGTTGTATTATTAGTTATTTTTCCTACATGTTAATTAAACATTTTAATATAAATTGTAGCAATTCAGCAAACAAGACTGGAGTAAATGCTGCCTTGCTCATTTATTTACAGCGATATCTTTCACCCAAGGTGTGCTGGGGTTGGGGTGGATTGCCTCATCTAGAACACAGGACGCGGGGGGAATTTGTTCCAAACGTAATTTTTAAAAAACTTTATTATTATTTGTTTGTTTTAGACTCTATAATTTAGAGTTTAATTATTATTATTAAACTTTAAGAATGTGCAAAAATGGGTTATAATTATAATTTATTACTTGTAAGGATTTATAAAATTTTTAAAAATATTAATTTTTGGGAAAAAACTACAAATTTGAAATTTCAATCAAAAATTATTTTGGGAATTATAAATAAATTAAATATAAATTGTAAAAAAAATTGGGAAATATTGCAGAGTTAATTTAAACTATATATTAGAAAATGTAATTTGTCAAAACCACGTCAAAACAACAAATTTTAGTAAAAGTCGACAAATATATCTCGATAATGTAATTTCTACTATTGTTTATAAATTGTGCATCTTTAAAACTTCTGATTGTGACGATGTATACCTTAAAAGAACCGCATTTTTATGTAGTTTCATTTATATTAAAAAACATTAATAAAAATTCATTAATTACATTGTAATTAACGAAAATGTACAACTTTTAAAATAGATTTTAAAAATTACTAAAAATTTTTTCATGCTTTGCTGGTATAATATTCAACAACATGTTAAAAATTGGCGAGGGTTATACTATTTATTTAGATAATAAATTTTTATAAATTTGTTATAAATTTGTTAAATGTTTTTATTTCTTCTTTCGTCTTTTATTTATATACTAAAAAAATGACCCTTCCAATTTTTTGATATATTAATATACGATGTACATTAAACACGCGTACAAAATTTCAAGCAATATGGATGTTCATATACAAAGTTTACGTTTTTTTCTTATTAATCAATTAATTAATTTTTATTTTTAATTTTTATTGTTGTTGGCATATACTACTAAAAATTCTACATCTTTTGGATATAACAAATGATATATTGTTAAAGTTTGTTTCTAAATAAATCCATTTAACTTAAATTTTAAGATAATAATAAAAGGTACATACTTAAAACCCCCCAGAAATGTAAATTTTAATTTTCCAATTTTGATACGCAGAACAATACTTTTCATTTAAGGTATATCTATGATTGAGGACTAGTAGTCCTGAACTACAGGTCATTTGTCGTTTTGACGTGATTTTTTTATCCAGTTATTAATTTTTCATTATTTTAAATTTTTTAAACTTTTTTTAAAAAAATGATTATTTATTTCGAACTTTCATTTATTTTTCATATCGATCAAATAAATTATTATTTTTTAGCCGTTTCCAATAATTACTATAATACTGCCTGGTCATCGGCTTTAAACAAGCAAGGAGAGCGAATAATGTCATTGGAGCATGAATTGGTTGTAGCTCACGGTGAGTTTTATTCTAATATAATATGTATAATATATTATATATATTATTTTTTCGAAAAATGAAAAATATTTTCAGTATCATAAATTTCCTTTAAAATTATTTATTGTTGATTTATTTAAACAACATTATCAGTAATTTTACCTCCTAAAACTGATAATTTACTTTATAAAATTTATTTATTCTTGAATTTCATGTTAAAATCTTTGTAGACTTACCTCTATATGTAAATATTTAACCCAGCATACCTTATCAATAATCTTTACGTATTTTGAACATTTATTAAATTTAATGACGGCTTTAACGGTATTACATGGGATTCTGGGATGCTGTACAATTGTTCAGTTTATAACGTCCTTTGTCTTGCTTGTATTTTTGATATGGTACGCAAAAAGATCAATAGTGTACTACTCTTTTATACACATGATTATCACTATTGTGGCTACAATCAGAGGGATTCATTTTTTACTTTATGTTGCCGACTTGCCCTCGGAAAAAATATTTGTTTTTTCAACCTGTACAGTCACTCCATTGTTGTATACTGCAGTTGTCGTACATTTGTATGGGATAATAAAAGTAATCTCTACAAGATACTTTGTGAGAAAAATATTTAGCAATCCTTTGGCTTTGATTGTTTCATTTTTAAACATTTTCAATGTACTTGTTGTTGTAGTATTGATTTTCACTCTATATTTGGAACCGCTGACCATTGCTAAATTGATGGTGTTTTGCGCAGTAGTACAGATTGTAATGAGTGTTCTTTTGTGCTTTCCTTGTGTATACATTTTTCACATTTTTAAGCAGAGATCTGAACAACAAGAGGAAATTTTATGCCACAAGTATGTAAAAGAATGCAACGATGAATTTTCTTCAATGTCGAGAGAGAATGAACCAATTGCTAGAAAGAGGTCTCTTATGGATGTGTTTACTATCGATGTTCGCAACAAGAGGCGTATTCCCTTTTTTATCAAGGCAATGTTGATGGAATCATGTTTGATTGTTTGTTATGTTATTTTCAAATTTGGGGAGGCTGTTTTATACATTATTTTTATACATGGTGGTAATATGAAGGAAGATGCGAAAAATGTGTTGGGTGCTGGTAGAGAAGTTTGTGAGCAACTTTTAGCAACAGTTTTGTTGGCTTATTCAATCAATTCGCTTTACACGACTTATAAAAAGAAAAATTAAATTTAAATTAAAAAATAATATTTAATATCTTGTTTATGATTAATAAATTAATACATTATTTTTTTTAAATGTATTTTTATATAATTGTATAATTATTATTATAATAAAAACTTTAAATAATTTGTATAGAACTGGGGCACAATTTTGGCAGTCAACATGACCCTGAATCTGCAGACTGCACCCCCTCTTCTGCAAACGGGGGAAACTACGTCATGTATACGTACAGTGTAAGTGGATATGACAAAAATAATGCCCAATTTTCTTCCTGTTCAACTGTGTCTATCGGGAAGGTGTTGGAAACAAAAAGTGGCATGTGTTTTAAAGGTTAATATTTTTTATAAAAATATATTAATTTTTTTAAAGAAAAGGCCCTTTCTATATGTGGTAATAATCTTGTCGAAGCTGCGTACGAACAGTGTGATAGTGGCTCCTTTACAACGAGTGATAAAGATCCATGTTGTACAAAAGACTGTCAATTTAGATCTGGAGCACTTTGCAGGTAATTTTTAGAAATTATTTTTGCCATTTCACGGCCTAAACGACAAAGTTTTCAGAAAATAAATATAGGGGTTTGAAAATAATGATAACCAAAATTATTTTTACTCTACAATGTCTTTAAGTTGTCCAAATTTCATGAAAATCTAAGATGATCGCGTTTCATGCATTTGTCGCTTTGACGTGAATTACCCATTTAAAATTAAAATAAAACTTTCTAGTGATGGAGATAGCATTTGTTGTAAAGCCTGCAAATATGCGCCCAACACGGTACAGTGTATCGAGCAGGATAATTTGAACGTTACATGTGATGCAGGGAGTTTTTGCGAATATCCTTTCATTTTTAATTTAAATTTTTAATTATAATATAAATAATATTTACATCATTTCCTGAACCATGCACTGGAACTACAGACACTTGTCCTACACCCAGTTTTAAAACAGATGGTTCAGATTGTATAGGAGGGTAAATTTATAGTATTTTTTTAATTTTAAATTATTTTTTTAGTGGAAAATGCAAATCTGGGAAATGTGTCACTCTCTGCGAGATACAGGACCAACAGCCTTGTTCTTGTCATGATGGTAATGATATTAATATTTATTGACATGATAATATTATATTTTTTTAAAATTAAGTGATCGATTCCTGTAAAGTTTGCTGTCGAAATAGCTCCTCTTCTCCGTGTACCGTATACATGTTTAACAGCAAAATTCTGGATTTAACTGACGGAAAATCGTGTATTCAAGGAGTCTGTACAAATGTATTTATTTTAAATTTAACGGTTTTTTTTAAATTTTTAATATTTTAGGGAACATGCACTAAATTAATTATAAAAGTAGCCGACAGATTATGGAACTTTATAGAAAATATTACAGTCAACGCAGCATGTATAAAAAATATTTATCATTTTTTATTCATACATTTTTTTTAAATTATAGTGATCTTTATGAAAGAAAATGTAGTAGCCTCAACTCTCGTCATCTCGATCGTTTTATACTTTCCTCTGGCACTTATCATTGCAATTGTGGTAATTATAATTTAAAAAAAATAAAGTGAATTTTTTAATCTTTTGATAGGATTACAAATTAAACAAAAAAGATGAAAAGGACGTTGAATGGAGAAATGTAAAGAACGACAAATTAATAATGCAATGAATTGATTAATTATCTTTGACATTTGATTGAGTATTTTAATTTTCATTGTCTAATATATAAAATAAATTTATAAAACTTAAAAATTTTTTAAAATACCCGAAAATAGACTCTGAGACTTTAAATGTTGTGATGGGTCATTATTAGACGGTTCCTTTAAAGTAACAATTTCTTTAATTTCTTGTAGAGTCGGTTTAGGTTTTACTACTAAACTTGTAACTTTATTTGTATTTTTGAAACTTGTCCCCAAAATTTTAAACTTTAAATTGTTAAAATTCGAATTTTTGACTACTTTAACATCTTTCAATAGAGTCGGGGGTTTCACAACCTTTGAATCTTCACTAGTGGGTTGAATTTGAACAATATTAACCTTTTTGGCATTGTCAAACATTTTCAAAACTGGAATAACTTTAACGTAAAGATAACTAACAGTAATCCACCCTTTTGGCCATAATGGTCGCACAACTTCCTTTAAAAAGCTCTTGACAAACAAAATTAAATGATCTGGATCCATATCTGATTCAATTATTCCCTTTTCACATCTATGCATGTAAATTATAATTTTTACAATCTCTGTAAGCACATGTATCGTGTCTGCATCAAAAATAAAATAATGACTAGGTTTTTTAGGTAATTGTGCTTGGAGAATTGTACTTTTTGTTTCAGATATCATTTTCAACTTTTCATTGTAAATGACTAATTTTTCCTCGTAAGACTTTTTAGAAGGAATCATTTGTAGGTTGATTTTTTCAATCAGTTTATTTTGCAAATTTGTCATTTTTTCTTTAAAATTGTTCAAAATAAAACTAGTAATCTTTTGGCAGTATTTTTCTGGGTATAATTTTAACAGAGTGCTCCAGAGAATTTCTCGAGCATTGACAGGGAGTATTTGAATGGTTAAATTGACTAATTTTACGATTAATAGATCCAAAGATTTTTCCTTTTCTTTGCAATATTTTTCCTAAAATTAAAAATAAAAAAAAACAAATTTGATACAATGAAACTAGATTTTAAATTGAATCATTACTACAATCAATTTTAATTTTCGAAAACGCTTTTTTAAAATGAAACGTCAATTTAAATATTATCCATATCCCATATTCGTTCGTCTCGAAAATTTTGACCACAACTATACAGAAATAGAACTGGCTCAAATGTGTGATAATTTCGGTGAAATCATGGATTGTTTTGTCGTAAAAGATATGCATTCAAGATTAACGAAATGCGGTTACGTTTTTTATACAGAAGACAAAGACAACAATATCGTTGAAAAGCTAAACCAAACGCCCTTTAAAGTACAAGAGATGCTCCCTGATGGATCGAAAATAGAAGTTGTAAGAAAAATATTTGCTCGAGAAGTTATACAAGTTAATGAAATTGATCGTGGTTTCAGAAGAATGATGATGAAAATTCAAACTATTTATGATTCTTTGAAAAACGTCAAAATTTTAAATCTACCGTTATATTACACGACAAAAGCGGTAAAAATGATATTTGGTCAATTTGGTAAAATAGACGCGTGTTATGTTGCCTCAGGTCAGCAAAATTACACAGAATGTCACATCAACATTGTTCCAATTTACACCATTGTCAGCTATCTTATATACAGGGATGAAAAATCTGTAGAAAGACTGTTACAGAGTAAAATGCTAAAAAGACTTTTACCAAAAGAAGTGATTATAAAACGGTTCATTTCAAGAGAAAAGCAACGTGTGATCAAACGTGCTCCTAGAACCTTTGGACATGTAAAAATGGTGTACTCAATAAGCGACAATGAAAGCGATACAAGTACGTCAAAATCGACAAAACGAGCTTGTACGTCAAGTATAAAAAAATAAATCTAGACAAAATAATTTACCCTTTTTATGCTGTCCAAAACAATGCTAATAACTTGACAACCTCCAAGATTTGATAAAAGCTCAGATATACTTTTAAACGTAGAATTAATCAAAACAGTCGATTCCATGTCCATTGTTGGTGCTGGTTTGATAGTTACAGAGGTGCCGGGGGTTTTTTGACAATTTTTCTACAATTTACAAAAAATTTTAAAAAAAATTACTTTTTTCATAAAATGAAAATAAAAATAAATTACCTTACTCTTATCGTCAACCAATTTCAAATCAGGTAGAATGTTTGTTTCTACAACGTCTTGAGCGTTCAATTTTTTGAAATTGAGAGTGCCCATATTGACATAAAATCCTCCTCTATCAGTAGACATCCAGTGAGGCATTTGTTCGTCAAATATTTCACTGTCGTCGATAAATGGATCATCCACATCATATCCATCCGTCACGTCAATCAAATCTTCTTCGTACAATTTACGCTTCTTTTTAGGCAGTTTTTTTGACTGAGAGTCGGTATTTTGTGTGTGGACGTCTTGGGTGATTTTTATATACGTTTTTCCAATTTCCTGGTTCTAAATGACGATAAAATAAAATTTTATTAAATTATCGACTTGATATTCATTAATAAAGTGATATGAAAATTCATTATAGTCGTTATCGGTTGGTTTTTTTAAGGTAATATCGTACCGCTTCGGGTCATCCATTTACAACCAAAATTTTGTAAAAATAGGTACCTAATATTTACAATTTACAGCATTTGGGTGCTATTTTTTAAAATTTGCCAATTGCACTTTTGTAATAAAGTTTATAATATTACTATGATTACTCAATTTATAAATGAAGGTTTATTCGACTTGAGAGGTTATCGCAAACAACGAGTAAAATATTGATAAATTTTATTTCAAATTTCAAATTTTCCATTTTCGTTAAAATTTTGTGAAAATATTGAAATGTCGGATGGATTTCGTAGAAAATGGGACAATGAAGAGTACCAAAGTAAAGCCATCGATAGAATACAAGGTGGCAAGATTGACAGCAAATCTTTCGATATTTCTCAAAAAAAGGACATTTTAGCTGGTAGAGATTATAAAATTGACATTGATTCAAAAATTGGAAAATCGGTCGTAGTCACGAAAGCCGGTTGGACAGACCAAGAAAGTGGGTTAGTGAATAAAAGAATCATTTAAAAAAAATTTTATTTAAATTAAAAAAATTAGATATTATTGTAATGTATGCGACTGTGTTATTAAAGATTCCATGAACTTTCTTGATCACGTAAATGGAGTCAAACGTAAATTATCAAAATTAATAAAATTTTTTAATTTTTATTTAATTTCCAGATCAAAAAAACATGGGATTATCCATGAAAGTGGAGAGATCAAGCGTCGTCCAAGTTCGAGAAAGAATAGCATACAATAAAAAAAAGCTGCTTGAAAAAAAGACCAATTATGATTTCGAAAAACAAATGGAAAAAATCAAATCCATGGAGCAGCAAAAACGAGACCAAAATCGTAAATTTTTTTAAAAAAATTATTTTATTTATAAATCTACATTTATGGTTATTTTATTTTATTTTTTATTTTTCAGGTGAAAAAAGGTTTAAAAAGCGAGAAGCCAAAAAGCTAGACGAAGAAAAACAACAAGAATTGGATAAAAACGACGATATTTCCGATATTATGGGATTTTCTAATTTTGGAGGAAAAAAACAAAAGTTATAACGTCATTTTGAAACTTTTTATCAAAAGTTTATCAAAGTTTTGATTCAAATCCGAGAAATGCGTCATTGTAATTATCGTTATTTTCTATTTAATCTTTTTAAAGTGAAATTGCTGAGTTGTGAAAAGCACTTGTAAATTGAATCTTTGAGACGAGTAGATTTAGCAAGTAATTATCATTGTTATTGAAATATTAATGTCTATTATAACGAGGTTTATTTGTTTAAAAATATTCCTTCCCTTACCATTTTTCAATAAATTTTTATTGTACTAAATTTATAATTTGTGGTTGGCTTCCTTTAAGTACAATAACATTTATTTTTGCTTGTTAATAATATAATAAACATGAAATGATTATAATTATAATAAATGTGATTAAAACATAATGTATTGGTCATGAAAGTTTACATTTTATTTTTTTTACCGATACTATATATATGGAAATGTGAGTCAACGTATGAAGGTTTTTTTTTAATTTATATTAATTTAAAAAAATTAAATTGTATTTCAGCATGTAAATATAATTCTGTCATTATTATAAAAGAAGCCAACTTAAACTATGCATTAACATGGAAAAGGCTCAATTCTTCCGATGAAAATGCCATTTTCGATAGTTATCCTAATAAAATGGATAGGACTTATTTTTGTAACTGGCAGATTAATAATTTGAACGGAAATCCAATTACAATAATAATAAATAGTTTAAATTTGACAAAAACTAGCAATTGTGTCAAGGAGTATTTTCAGATAAGAAACGGTATGAAAAGTATTTTTTATAAAAAAATAAAATTTACTACAGGTCAATACATTTGGAACAGAAGTATTGGGAAATTCTGCGGTTTTATAAAATCATCAGTCATACCATCCGTAACTTCTAATATTAGCGTTATTTTTAGAAATAAGCTAAATTTCGATGATGCTTCATTTAATGTTCAGTTTATTAGTCGAAAAAAAGGTAAAATTTAATTTGAAATTAACATTTCAACAATTAAATTTAGTAAACCTTTCGGGAAACGCAGAAACAAGCATAATACTATCATCCATTTTATACGTTTTATTTACATGTATTGTGCTATCAATAGCTTTAATATTGGTTCTACTTTGCATGAAAAAAAGAAAAAAATTATTATAAATAATTTATTAAAAATTTTAAAAACGTGTCTACAGATGGACTAATTTTTGTACTTTTTAATAAAAATTACGTCCACTCCACTTTTCAAAAAGCCATCAACTGATTTAGTCATTAAATGTACTTTATTTGATTTTCTATCCATTAGATAAGCATATGGTTCCTGTAAAAGTAAATTTTAAAATAAATATAATTATTAAATTTTATTGAAATATATTAAAATTTATTAAAAAACCAACCTGTGAAATTGTAGATACTAAATGAGAAAATTTACCTCCCTCATTATTAAAACTAAAGCATGTTTTCCCATTGATGTATAAAATGTGATTGTCATTTTCTACCATCAAATTAAAGTTTGTTAGACGGCCAAAATCTTTTTTTTGTGATCCAATTTTAAAAAATTCTGTTGTCTCAGATATCAAATATTTACCAAATTCTGTATATTGGTTTGTTTTTACATCATATTGTGTAATCTAGATAAAAAAGTATAAGGGTCATTTCACGTGAACATGACAAATGCATGTAACTTGATCATCTTCGATTTTCATGAAACTTAAAGCTTTTAATAATGTATAGAACAGCATTGACCCGAAATAAAGTAGTCAGATAGAATAGAGCTTCTAGTTTCACATAAAATAATTAAAATAATTTTTTTAAATTAATTAATTACTAATTATTTCTTAAAATATTAACTTTTCACCGCAGCTTTAAAAAAATATATTTTTATATCATTGAATAGCTAATGTTCCATATATCACACATTTTAAAAATTGCAAGGGTAAATTTCCTAGTTAATTAATTATGCTCGTTATGGTAAAATTGTAAATTAAGTGATTTTTGCATTAATTCTGTATCATTTTAAAAATAAATAAACTAATCACGCTGATTATCATGATGTGGTCAGTTTTTCGTCGTCAGATTTAATTTCCCATTTGTTTTATTGGTCAGTGTTAAACTTAACTGTTTCGAATTTTAAATATTTCCGCTGTCTTAAATAAAAAATTTCAAGATCTACTCATGTTTTAAAATTCATTTTATATACCTCAATGAGCTGTTCATCACTGTAAATTTTAAAATAACTATTTTACTCTTCTAAATTTTTGATGTTTGTTTAAAATTATACAATCAAAGTACACAGTATTTTTGTTAATTAGTAGTTAATTTTAATTTTTTGATTTGTGTATTTCATAGTGAAAATAAGTTTGGTTTTCATAATTTTCAAACTCCCTAAATTTATTTTTTTTAAAGTATTCGTATCTACTAAATATTGTGATTTGTCGTTTTGACGTGGAATAATTACCCATAAACTTTATAAATTAATAAAATATTAATAAATTATTATTTTTTACCATTCTATTTGAAAACTGCACAATTATCCAATTTTGTGATGAGATGAGTAAATCGTTAACTGGGTATTTTAAATTTGACAGAGAATAAAACAGCTGTGATTTTTTATAATTATTTAAATAAATTTTATCATCAAATTTTACCTTCATTTTTATGCCAGAATCTGATCCAACACATTCAAAAATATCAATCTGATTGTCTTGATTTAAAGTGCAAAAACGCCCATCTTCAGCTGGATATATTTTTGTCACTATAACATGATCTATTTTTTTTTAAATAAATAAATTAATTAATTAATTTCTAGATATTCAAATTAAATTCAAACCTTTAAAGTGGTATTCACCTTTAAAGCAAATTTCATTACAAGTGGATTCTGGCAGAGAAAAAAGTTTTAAAACGTTTTTTGATGCTACGAGCAAGAGACTGTTTTTTGACTCTGTAAACAAAAAACATGAAGAATAAAAATACTCTAGTCTAGTAGAATATTGATCGAAATTGTGAAATTTAATGTGGCCAATCTTTTTCAACTTTCTTAATATGTTTTTCGTTCTTGTAGTTGTTAATGATAATATATGCAATCCATTCGTATCACAGCATGCGACATGCTTGGCTGTGGGGTCGATTGAAAAGTGCTGTACGGGTTTTGGTGTATTTACATTAGCACATTGGTGGAAATCTGATAATTAATTTTAATAAAAATGAGTGAAAACATAATAAAAATAAACCATTGTCGCAAAATCTCCATAATTCGAGATGACAAGCACTCTTTTGAAAAATAAAATAAAGATTAGGACACAAATTGGCACCTTTTATAGTTGTGTACTAAATAATATATTTGTTTAATTTAAAGGTATTTTTTAAAACCTGGTTAATCCCTGAAAGTACGCTTTTAAATTTTCCATTGCTATACATTGTAACATTTCCTCCAGATCCTCCAGTAATTAATTTATCTTTTACTTTGCATATGGAAGTGACATCGTAATATTGTCTTCCTGATCTATACGATTGCATCCAATCATCTTTAGACTTTACAAAATGCACTATTCGAGGATCCACACCAACAGATACAATTTTATTTGGCTAAAAATGTATGAAAATGAAAAATTTATTATTTTTAAAATATAATATTACTTCTAAAACCAACACATCACGAACGTCATATTCATGCGAAGAAAATTCATTCAATAGTCCAAATTCTACATGCCAAAAACACGTCATTCCTCTCGAGTCTCCAGTGACAAAAGTGCTTTCACTAAATTATTAAATTTTTTTTTAAATAAAAAAATTAAAATTACTCTATAAACTTTACTGCCCACACTACAGTCTCTTCTTTTCCCAGAGACATGTTGTTTACACATAAAAAGTTTCTGAAAAGGTGGATTTTATTGACACCACAAAAAATAGCCGTTTGAACATTGTTATGCGTAAATACATCAAAGCACGTTATTCGCTCTAAAAAATAATTTTTAAATATAAACAGAAAATTTTCAAAATCGACAAATATTCCGCTGGGCCATTTCTAAATTCATTTTTTTTTGGAAATTATACTTTATTTAAGTATATAAATGCATCTTTAAAATTTTATACATTCAAATTATAAATACTTATAGCATGAAATATTATTTATATATAAGAATACATTTTAATTTATGTAAAATTTTGTTTTTTAAATTGCATGTCTTTTTATGACTTTTATGTACGATTTTATTTTTCAACTTTTCCATTAAATTTTAATTAAAACGAGAGTAGTCCAGCGGAATAATTTGTCGATTCTAAAATAAAATAACTTAAATTTTTTTATAAATGAAAAATAACCATCAAAAACAAATAAGTCTTTCTCAAATACAACGTCCGATTCAGAAATATCTCCATACTCGGGCATTTTATAAATATAAACATGCCCATTCTCAGTACAGGCGTACAATTGGCCACACGAGATTCTTATTAGCCAGATTGGCTCAATGTTAAACAGAGATTGTTTCTAAAATTTAGAAATTTCAAATTTGTTTTAAAATTAATCGAAAATTTTATAAAAGTAATTAAAAAAAAATAAAAAAAATAAAAAAAATAAAAAAAATAAAAAAAATAAAAAAAATAAAAAAATAATACTACAAATCCATAATGTTTGAAAGTATATTCAATAATTCGTCCATCAAATCCACCAGAATATAATTTCCCGTTCCACCATTCAATCGAATGTACGTGTGCCATTTTATCACCCGGTACATGTGCTATTTTGCATTTTTTATAAATGTCGTAAATCTCCAACGAAGAATTTTGTCTACGTTTTAAAAAATAATTAAAACGAACATTAATTAATATAATATACCTTAATATTGCCAGATAATTTCTTTTTTCGCAATATTTTAAGACTAAAATTCCGGGCGCGTTTCGTTCATTTTCCAGAAATTCCGAAACAGAGTCAAATTTTATAGACATTTTTATTCAAATTTAAATATATAAAAGTTTCAATAAGTTTTTTACAATAAATTGATTAGATTGTAAACTTTAGACTAAACTGTTAAAGTTGTATAGCACGTGACAATTTTTGAAAAATTGAAAAATTCAATTTCCATGGTTATAAATATTAATATTTGGAAATAAATAAAGTTTACACGTGCAGGCTAAAATCAAATATTGGTTCAAATTATTGTTCAATTTGAACGTGTATCTATGACAGTTATCGATAATAATAAACTTAACCACAGTAACATTTATTTAAAATTTACAAAATTGCAAAATCACTTGCTAGTCGTGTGACATAAATTTATAACTTGGAATTGTTCAATTTTTTCACAAAAGGTCTAAAATGTCGGATATGATTGATTCTTTGGATTTGTACGGAGACATTGATTCAAATAAGGTAAATTTATTTTTTTAAATTAAACATTAGTTTTTAATCAAATTTTTTGTATTAAAAATTTTAAATTTTAATTTAAAGTCTAATTAAATTAAATAGCCCTCTGATGCCAAAAAACCATCACAGTCTGTATCAGACATGCTCAATCGAGCTAACGATCACGTTATGGATATTCACAACCAACGTTCGTCTGTAAAATATGAAGCTCCTCCACCAATGCCTCCTCAAAACATGCCCGTTATACAGACTCAACAAAATATGATCCATCCCATGGCCATGGTTTTAATTTTTAATTTTTAATTTATATTTTATTTAATTTAAATAATAGGAAAATAGAGACGGGCTTAAAGTTTTCGATCATAATAATAGCGTCGTTATTGTTGCTGGTCTGGCCTGGGTAATTGAATTTAAAAATAAAAATTTGTATATATAATTTATAAATTGTGCTATATAGTGGATTACTGAGACTGATCTTATACAAGCTTTATCGGGTTACAACATTTTGGGTGTACAAGAAATTAAGTTTCACGAAAACAAGACAAATGGCCAATCAAAAGGGTATATTTATAAATACTGTATTAAAATACATATTATTTTTATATTAGATTCGCGACAGTGACATTCTCATCTCCAGAACACGCCTTGTCTCTTTTGAAAATTTCCTCACTCCCCGATAAACCCATTTTTATAAAGAGTATCACCCCTAATATTGTACCTTTTAGTAGAAATGCCATGAGTGAATTTGAAATGCAATCTAGGAAAGATTGTATTGGTAAATGTTAAATTATTATTTTCTATTGTGTATGTTGTGTAAATATTTTGTAAATCTCAAAGCTTTGCAAAGTTGCCATAAAGGCTAAAATACTCATGTACTTGAAATGTAGATATATGTATATTTTAAGTATTAAAAAGTAGCACTTTGTGTTGTTTATTTTTTGGGATGAATCCACGTCAAAACGACATGCATTACAGTCGATTCTTCGGTTTTTTTTAATGTATAGTACATTGTATACATCAAAAGAGTCACGTAAAATTTTTCATTTTGAAAATAGAATAATAATTATAATTTTTTCACGGGTATATATAACTAAATGATCAAATTTTAGAAAATAAAAAAATATTTATTAATTAATACATAATTGGTCTTAAACATTAAGGTGGTCCGAATATCAACTTTTAAAAAATAAATCACTTTCTACATGCATTAGTAAGTGTCAAATTTGCTTAAAAGTCAGTTAAATCAAAAAACATTTTAAAATCCCTCGTTTAAAACATCGGAATTAACTTTACAATACTAACTCACCAGATAAAATTCTTAAAAAATGATTTACAATATATACTATCATCTACTCGAATTATGCTTAATATAAAGATGTCCTTTTTAAGGTCAAAATGAAAATTAAATATCAGTTAGAACTAACAAGTTTATTTTTTTAATATATTTTTAATATACTCAATGTATAATTAATATTAATTTTATTTACATTATAAGATGATGGTCAGTTAGTTCCGACATTTTTCTTGTGGTTCGAAAAAAATAAAAAATACAGTATTGATTTTTGAAGTATTTGGCCATGTAAAACTGATGAAAAATTTTAAATATTTATTGTATTAATTATAATAAACATCCTCACAAAAAATTAGAAACGTTTTATTTTTAGTTTTTGAATAAATGGATTTTAAAATTTCACGTTTTTACAATTTTGAAATGTTATGCAAAAAATTAACATCGTTTAGATTTTAAAATTTATAATCAATTTAATTTTGATCAAACTTAATTTATTAATTTAATAGTTTTTAAAATCAATCCATTTTTATCTTCTATAATATAAAACAAAATTTTTATATTTACATATTCAGAATATGATTTTCTTAACCTTTTCAAGACTAACCCTTAAATTATGGTCATTATATTTTAGTGTTTTTTACGTAAAATACATTTTAGGACGAAGCAGAAGCAATAGACAAAATAGCTATGGATCAGAACACGGGAATACTGGAAATAACTGGAAAAACAACGTGTATAATCAACAAAATCAAATGATGCGACCTCCAATGCCATTTAATCAAATGAATCATATGATGGCAGCTGCTAGTCAATTTGGTTTCAATCCAATGATGGTAAAATTTAGAAAGTTTAAAATTTATAAATTTTTCTTAGATGCAACAAACCATGAATCCTAAATCCAACGTACACGTGAATCCAGCCTTTTTTGATGATAGAGATAGACGGAATAACAAAAGAGACGATAGAGGTTATAAAGACAGGAGAGGGGAAGAATCAACTTCAAGATATAAATATTTGGTGGACAATTGTATAAAAAAGGCGTATGAACTAGTAGATCGATTTGACGTAAGTGAAGCTTTAGAGTGTATCGTTCAAGCGTTGGGTACTTTGAGAGCTACAAACGGGTCGTCTTCAAGAGGTCAGGTGAGAGATTTAATAGAAAAACTCCAGGATGAATATTATTCTATTGAATCAAAGTATAAAAAGGATAAGAGGTATAAATAATTATAAAATATTAGAATGTTTCCTAAAATATTTTATAATATTTATCAAATCTAAATTATCATGTAGGAGCAGATCTCGATCCCGAGATAGAGGTCGTGAATCGACGCGCGAATCGAATCGTGATAAAGATCGAGACAACAGGCCAAAAAGGCGTAGTCGAGGGAGTAATGATGGTACATATGATAGGAATGACAGATACAGATCTTCATCTCGAGGTTCGAATGATTATAGATCTTACAGAAGATAGTCAAGAATTCATTCATGTAAAATAAATAATTTAATTTTATAAAAATATTTTTTACTTTTTATTTTATATTTTTAATAATTAATTAACCTGTTCAAATATCCACAATTGCTTTGTATTTAATTCAACCTTTTTGAAACATGTGCATTTGAAATTTTCAATTTGTCGAGTATTTGTAGAATTTTTGTTTATAAAAAAACATTGGTTGTGTTGTTTTAACTTTTTCATATTTGATTTGATCCAAAATTCAACATTGCCAATTTCTTGCTCCAAATTAAACTGCATGTAGATAATTTTACAGTTTAAAAACGTATCGTTCAATTTAATCTCAGAGTCTGAACGTGCAATAATATTAATATAATTTGATTCAAAGTTGTATGTCGTAGATTCAAAAGAGAGTGCGTAAATGCTGGAAATAGTGGCTATAAAAAAAGTTCATAATAAATTAATTATAATTAGGGGTGTGAATTTTTAATAAATTTGTTACCAACCCCAATTATTATATTTTACCTGTGACAGATACTAAATGGTTCATATTAGGAAAAATATTGAAATCTCGTTGAATATAATGGGAAAATGGTAGAAACGCAAATTTTTGGTCACAAAAAACATGGTTAGATTCGGAAACTTGAGATAGTTGATCCATGTAAATGACAGCTAGAATTAATGCATATAAAAAATTTTTAATTAACAAAATATAATTAAATTTACAATCTTTCAATTCCAAGTTTATAAAGGATAGTTGATACGTTCTGGGAAGATTTAAAAAATTATCCAACGTAGAGATAAAAACTAGATATTCTCCAATTTCCAAAGACGAATCATAAACGTATATAAAACTTTCCATTTCTGTGTCACGTGTACAAATGACGGTCGCTTTTGTGTTGAATCTTTGATTAATTCTTTCATTTTTAACCCTCATCAATTGAGATAATGTAATTGTTTTTACTTCAACACGTGTAAATTCCATTGGCTTTAAAAATATTTTTTCGGGGTCGTTACTTTTATCACATTTACAATTGAAATAAATTTTTTTATTTTCAAACAATTCCCACTTATTTTCAACATAATCGGCGTAAATTTGTGAAAATTGGAAATTTTGTTGCTTTTTCGATTTTAAAATTCTTGTAATGCTATAAATCAGTATAGAGTTGAAATCAAGTTTGAAGATTTTCCTTAAATTTAAAATTATTATAAAAAAATTATAAAATTTTTATATTTTTTTTAATTAATTTTTTTACCAAGGTTTATACACAAAAATACACGATCCAGTAGTCATTTTAACATCACTGTTTAACAAAAGATGAACATTTTTGAATTTACAGGAAAATGAACGAGATTCATCGGCATCAGAAGCAGATTCATCTTTCAATTCAAACAAATGGTTTAAAATTGAAACTTTAAACAAGTTGTGTGCTTTTGAAAAGGTGTACATCTCATTGAGAATTATGAGTTGCAAAAATTCTAAATTTTATTAAAATTTTTAACTAACATTTGTAAATATTTTTTTTATCCTAGAATTTTTTTTAATTTAAAAAAAAATTTAACTACCTTTACTCTCAAAGTTGCAATTCCGTGAGATTGTTAATTTATTGGACCAATTGCTGATGATGTTTTTTGCACAAGCGGCAAAACCTCCTCTAAAAATTGAATTATTAAGTTTAAAAAAATTTTTTAAATTTTTAACCTTTCTACAGACTCTTCCTCTTTTGTAATGTCAATTTCAAAATCTTTACATTTCAAAAAATTGGACTTGAAACTTGAATCTGAGAAAATATCACTTTGTTTAATTTTTTTTGATTGTACACAATCGGATAGGGAAATTTTCTTGTTGAAATAAGAGTCTTTTTTTAAATTTAAAAGATTGATCGGCAATATAAACTTTTTAGAATCGAGATTCTTTTGTTTGTAGGTTTTTTCTTTATAAAATTTTAATTTAAAATTCAAAAAATATTATTAAAAATGAATTGAAAAATATTAAAATATCAAAAAACCTTTCATTTTATCCAGAAATAAGGTAGTTGAACAATTCATACTTGACTTGTCCAAAAGACTTGAATAACCTTTCTGCAAGTCCAAATTTTCAATCTAAAATTTATCAAATTATTATTTTATTATCATTACCATATCGAAGCAAAACTTTTTTTCCATCAATTTTGATTTCAAAACAAATCAATTAAAATTACAATTTTAATTTGTCTGTTTTTTATCCTACGCGCTACATCCTAATTACTAAACCTAAAACAATAAACTGTATTGTCAAAACAAACAAAAATTTGTCAAATAAATTAATGTTGAAATTAATTCCTCGGAACATGAAATTTCATAAATTTGTTATTTTAACCTTTTTAAAATGTAAATAAAAAATTGTAAATTATAATTATCCTACATTCAAGAAACATTTCTCTAAATTACTAAATCGTGTCACAGAAAGTCATTATGGATAACAACAATATATTGATGACTCCTAAAATAAAGGATCAAATCAACAAATGCAATATTATTTTAATGGGTGTGACAGGAGGACCAGCGTCAGGAAAAGTAAGATCTTGTTATATAATTTATAAATATTAAAAAATAAATTTTTCATCATTTTTTAGTCCAAGTTTGTGGAAAAGGTTATATTAAACTTGGAATCTTTTGGTGTTAATAGAAGCGACATTTCTGTAATTAGCATGAGTAGCTATTATAAAATACTCCAAGGCGGTAGTTA
Organism: Coelogynopora nodosa; assembly: GCA_034780555.1. NCBI lineage: Eukaryota > Metazoa > Platyhelminthes > Proseriata > Coelogynoporidae > Coelogynopora > Coelogynopora nodosa. Next base: position 46,185 of record JAUZND010005342.1, read on the forward strand.
CAATAATGCTCTAGATGGAAATTATAATGTGGATCATCCTGGTAGAAATAATATTTTAAATTAATTAATTATTAAATAATCATTTTTAGAATCATTCAATGACGAAAAAATTTTCTACGATCTTAGTTGCTTAAAGCAAGGAAAAAGCGTAACAGTAGCGACCTACGATTTCGTTAATTTTAAAAAGTTATTTTTTTATTATTTTATTTTTTTATTTTTTTATTTTTTTATTTTTTTATTTTTTTATTTTTTTACTTTTTATTTATTTTTTTAATTTATCTATTTTCCAGTTATACCGATCGTGACGTAACAATACGTCCAGGAAAAATAGTTATTTTTGAGGGCATTCTTGCATTCTATTTTCAACAAATTCGAGATTTGTTTGACGTAAAATTATTTATAGACTCTGAATCTGATGTACGTCTATCGAGAATTGTTACGAGAGACATGAACGACAGAAATCGTCCAATTAACCAGATTATAACAAATTACACGAAATTTGTAAAAATGTCGTTTGAATCTTTCTGTTTACCTGTAATTAATAATTTTAAAATGATTAAATTCCAATTTAAAATTATGTTTTAGACCAAAAAATACGCTGATATAATTATACCTCGTGGAATTGACAATAATAGTAATTGAAAAAAAATTAAATTTTTTATTATTTATTTTTAGATTTATTTTTATAATTTTTTTTAATTTTTTTAATAGTTGCGATTCAAGTTGTAGCCAAACACGTTTGGAATCTGATATAAATTTTAATTTAAATTTAAATTCTTTATAATTTTAACATTTAAATTTTTTTTAATATTAAAAATCCTGCCACGTGTGCTGGCCAAATCGTCTGTGAGTCGCTGTGTCCATAAATGTTGAAAGTTTTCTTTTGTTTATTCTAGTGTCTTTAAATTGAGGAATATATATCTAGATTTATATTATACAAAAATTTTAATAAATTTTTTTTCACCTTATTTTGATCAAATTGCTCGTTTTTAAGATTGCGAAAATCGTTCCTTGTTGTTGAGATTAACTTTGTTTTAGAATCCAGTTTTACAGTCATTTTTTCCAACTTGTCATTTAAATTATAAGATGCACATATTCTATAATTTTTTTAAGTTTTTTTAATTAAAAAAAATTTATCACTTTTTTGATTTAATGTCTATTTTCTCTTTCTTTGATTGATTTAGCGGATTGTAAATTTGAGTATCTGCTTTATACGTGGTTTCGTCAGACTATTTTTTTATTTTCATAATTTTCAAAATTTTTTTAATATATTTTTTGATAAAAATAATTACTATTTTGGCATCTGAATTGAAACTAAAATTTCTATAAGTACTCCTTTGAAAATCTCTAATAGCAGACTTTCTAAAATCATAATCGCGTGGTTCTGCTTGGACTACTTGGTCCCTAACATTTAAATTTCAAAAAATTTTAGAATTTTTATTTTAAAAAAATAGTACCAATTGGAGAATAAAACTCCCTGACTGTAAACGTTGTGTTTTGAATATAAATCCATCAAATATATTTATAAATTTATTTTAAAATATTTCTGGTTACGTGTATGTTTTTTTATTGTTTTTTGTTTCTATTCAACAACTAACTATCAATTCTATTTCAAAATTTAACCAATCTGGGCTAATATATTAAATTTTATTAATGAGTATAGTATAATACTTTAAAATTTAATATACGTCAGAATAATTATATCCGTTCATCACTTGTAATTGCTTTTTCAACCACCTACGCGTGATGTAAATAAAATAATTATAAAATTTAATTTAATTTAATTTTAAATTCATTTTAAAAAATATTTTGTTAAGTTTATTTGAAATATTTATATTTTTTTAAAAATTATAAATGGAGGGACTAAATGCAATTTACAGCATATTACTTATAAGTACACTATTCCAACTAGTGGGAGCTATCCTTTTGCTCTTTTTCTTGATTCTATATGGCAAGAGATCCATTGCGTATTATACCTTTATACACACGATTGTTATAATTGTTGCAATATTGAGAGGCTTGAATTTCTCTTTTAAAATTTCAGATGCTGGAAAGTATGATTGTCTATTCAGATTCTCTTCTTGTATAGTTACCCCAATGCTCTACTCGGCATTAACTGTCCACTTGTATGGGATAGTTAAGATTTTGTCCAATAGATATTATGTGAGAAGAATGTTTAGTAACCCTATATGTCTCTTTATATCTCTTCTTAATTTCCTCAACGTGGCGGCAATTTATACAGTACTTTGCGTATTAAATGTTGGGTCATTTTTTATGGCAGGAATATTGATTTTGTGCAATAGTCTGCAGATATTTCTGAGTGTGTGTTTGTGTATTCCCTGCGTGTATATTTTTTATCTTTTTAATAGACGATTGAAGACAAATGGCGATATTTTGAGTAAAAAGTATGTAAAAAATTGTCACAATGATTACGATGCTAATAAAATTAAACCGATAAATTCTGGGAAAGTTAAATGGGAAAGAAGAAGGTCGTTGATGGACGTTTTCAAGATTGATGTGAGAAACAAGTCGAAAATACCCTATTTCGGGAAAGCTCTTTTGGTACAGACGGGGTTGATTACAATTTACATTTTTGCAAAAACAACGTCAGTTATTCTATTATCTCGATTTTTGTACAGTGGTCAATTTAATATTGTCCTTTTTCGAAATTTCGAGACATGTAAGGAAGTAACGGAGCATTTGTTGATATTTGTTTTATTGTCGTATTCTGCAAATTCGTTGTATACTTTGTATGTTAAACCTATTGTTATTCGTGATGTTTACAAGATTCAAATTGTCAATTAAAAATTAAATAAATAAACAAATTTACTTTTATATATTTGGCCTTGCCTCTTGAGATTGATGAAATTTTGAAAGAAAAAAAGTTTTTCCCGTTAATTTGAAAATGTCTAGATTCTAGAAATAATCCAATAGTGAAAATGTTTTTAAAAAAATTACCCTTTTTTAATATCCCTCCTCCATGGCGATTTACTTGAAAAAATGAGATGAAAATATTTTTCATCGGTACTAAGGTGTCCCATGGGTCAACAAAACATTTTCATAATTCTAATAATCGGCAATATTATATAGTTTCACATTTTTTTCTAAAAATTCATCTAATTCACTTAAAATTTTATATATAGAGTACACCAAATATCAGAATTAAAAAAATTAATATAAATTATACAATATTACAGATGCCAGAGCCTATCAAAGTCGGTAAAATGCCAAATTTCGCGCAACTCTAAATAAACCAAAAATTTCAGAATAGATATTAGAAGGTCAAAAAATAAATCTGTTAATTTTTCTAAGTGGCTATTTCAGTAGTTTTTAAGATATGGTTAATATTTTAATTAAAATTATTATATTATCTCAAGATATCTAAATTATCATACTTTATTTTGTTGGAAAAAAACAGGAAGTCCATTCAATTCTCAAATTTCTCTATTTTATATCTTTCTAGAATTTGATTTTACAACATTGTTTTGCTGGAGTTTCATTTTGTTTTCATTCCTCATTTTACCATTTCAAATACATTGCCATTAATTTTATATTTTTAATATGACTGATAATAGAAAGTGCGTCGATAATTTTAACTTACATCCGAACAAAATCAAAAGATTATCTATACTCAAGATAAGCGATGTTCATAGAAATGCGTTTAATTTAGTGGATGGGAGTAAATGGTAAAGTATTGAAATAGCCACTTAGATAATTTAAAAGGCTTATTTTTCGACATTCTACCATCTATTCTTGCGCGAAATTTGGCATTTTTAGAACTTTTAATGGCTCTGACATTTGTAATAATGCATAATTTACATTTTTTCTTTTAGCAGATTGTCTATATATATTATATATATGTATATTTTATATATAAAAAATTCTAAGTGATTTGGAGAGGGTCGAGCGGGGACGAAATGCAAAATTAAATAATTTTGCCGTAATGCTCTTTTTTCTGATTCTATCAAGGGGTAGAACGAACCATTGGTTAAAAAATTGTCTGTGTTTATAACAACAAATTTTTTCTAAATGTGATAGTCGACCGTCTTCGATTTTTTTAATATGTACATCAAAAGAAACACAAAAAAATGGTGATCATCGAGGATTTAGAAATTATAGCAACATGAATTTATGAATTTATGAATTTATGACCCTATAAACGGTAAATTTATTATTTTTATATAGATATATTTATCAAAAAATATAATATAGAGTAAAGCTTTAGGAATATTATAACATTTTAAAAAATATAAAAATAAAAATTAATTAATAATTAATTGGCCAAAATCCACCAACTTTTAATTTTTATGCTAAAATTGGCTACTCCTAAAATTTACTACACCTCAAAACGCCTTAAACTATGAAATTAACATTGATTTAGACTTTAAATATATTACATGATAAATTCATTTTCATCGATTTCGTGATTGTAGCGGTCAAATAAATATTAATTAACGTGATTAAACTATGATTTAGTTATTTATTGATTGCTGTATTTGGAATGACCACTGCAATAAAGATAGTGAATATTTTTATATAATTTTTTCGAAATAAATTTTTTTTCTTTATAAAGTACAAGCTTTTATTTAAAAAATGTGAAAATTTGGGGCACTCAAAATAATACAATTTTATAATACAATTTTTTAATTAATTGTACAATTGCATAATTTTAAAAAAACGTCACTTTTTAACTTCATTTATCATTATGTTTTCGAATCTCAGTAATCTCAACATTTAAAGTTGTTAATTTTGTTTGTTTTATAAAATGAAAACTAAAGTATTTATTTATTCAAAAATAATCTAACATTACGAAATATCTCAATGGTTCGATTGACCATCAAATCTAGATTTGAAACTATACACCAAAATGCACGAAAAAGGCTACCTGACATGGACTATTCTGTATATTTTTCACTTGTGGTGCATATGGTAATTTTTATACGATTTTAGAAGCATTATAATCATAATTATTCAAAGGTCATTTAAATTAAAATTAAAAAATACTTTTAGGGCATCTACATTTATTGTAACTACAACCAACAAATTTTCGCAACAGAACAAATTACAGTAATTACTAATAAAAAATTATAATTATTAAATGACATTTTCTTTATTTCTAGTTCATTACGGGAGAAACAAATTCAAATAGTTTTTACATGGGTCTAATTAATTCAGCGCACTATATGGGACAGATTTTTGCGAGGTAAATTTAGAATTTAACAGCTTGTATTTATACATGCTATTTTAAATATACATTTTTAGCTTTATTTGGGGATACTTGTACGACAAATACAACCCCAAAATCATAACCATCATTACTTTATCATTCACAATCCTTTTAACCTCTACCTATGGGGCTTACAACAACGTTTATTATCTTATAGCTTCAAAATTGTGTATGGGTTTGTTGAACGGTAAAAATTAAAAAATTTAATAATTAAAATATTTCTACAAATTTATACTAATTTATGCTAATTCAATTACTAATTAATAGACTTGTTCATAGTTAAATATTTTTGTTAGGCACTGTTGTTATTGTAAAATCCTCCGTGAGTGAGTATTCGACGCCAGAAAACGTATTTTGCCTATCTACTGCATACACGTTGGGTATGGGACTTGGATTTATAATGGCGACATTTATAACGGGTATTTATAATTTAAAATAATAAAATAATTTTTTTAGGTTTCGTCGTGAATCCAAACTTTTATTATTCACGAGACCCATCTTCCTTTTTATACGATTTTTTTGAAAAGTATCCTTATATTTTGCCAGGGATAATCACTTCAACAATTACATGTATGGGTCTGATTTTTATAGCTTTTTTTCTACCAAACAAAAGGACTATTAAAAAGTATTTCGTTATTTATATTTTAAATTTATAATTATAAATTATAATGGGATAATTAAACGTCAACTGTTTTGACTCAAATATATAAATTTATGCTTGACGCTCTATATTTTAAATATAATTGATATAATTATACCTCAAAAAATCGCAAATATAGCATGTGCAGTAAAAATTTATGAAAAAACCTCACTCATTGATTTAAAAAATAGAAAATGATTTATTGATCTATAACTTTTTGTTTATTCACTGAAATTAGTATAAATTTTGACCACCCGTTCCTTTCATTAAAATAAAACTTGTTGAAAATAAATTGGAAAGCGTATATATTTCATTTTTGGAATTAATCGTAATAAAATAAATTATTATAAAAAATAATCGTACATAATTATGTACAAATTTGTAAGAACCTTTTCCATGTTCATTTTGATCCATGATAACTAATATTAAAAATTTTAATTGCCATTAATTTATTTTTTTACTAATATTTCCAAAAATAAAATTAACATGTATTTAATTTTCTTACTACAGCTTTTATTTTGATGACAGGAACGTAGTGTCAAAAGTTAAACTTATTTTAAGGAATAAACAAAAACTTACAGTTTATTTGTTAATGAAGCTTAATTAATGAGATAAAATGTTATTTTTTGTTGACTGAGGACATGCTCTTAATTATTTCCTATTTTTTTAATGTAATGATTGATATGTTTGGTCTATTAGATCATAAACTATTATTAGATACATGTAAAAATTAAATTTTATAAAAAATTGGTCAAATTGGTCAAAATTGATCAAAATTTATTTTCAAAACATTAATTATGTTACATTATCTTTACTCTTTATTACATCAAATTTTAGAACCACTGCAATGAAAAACACGGAGGAAAAAATATGGTTTCAAAAATTTTATTACATATAACATTTTATTAATTTATTTGTATTATAAATATTTTTAGCGTCCGCAAAGTCGCTTGTGCAATCGGAGCCTATTGTCTTATATCTCTGTCAATCATTCCACAAGATGTTGTTATATTTCCGTTTTACTCACTTTCACCACTTAAAGGTAAATATAAATTATAATCAAAATTTTTTACGTCATTATTTAATCACTATTAATGACTAATTAATATTAATAATAATTGTTAAGATATTTTTTTTTAATTTTTTAATTTTTTAAATTTAACACTAGGTGGTTTGGACTTAAATTCACAACAAGTTGCATTTTATCTGTCCGTCTCATTCTTCCTAAGTGTTTTGTTTTTTGCGGTGACTGTTTTTCACTTTAAAAAATTCAATATAATAAACGTAATTTTTAAAAAAATAAACTAAATTTTAAATATATAAATTATATTAATAATACTATTATTAATAGTCTATTAATATCACAAAAATGTCTCATTTAGAGCTTTGTCTTTATGTGCATGACTAATGTCGTAACTATAATTCTTACCTCCTCAATTAATCATTTTGTTTATTGGTAATTTATTTTAGTTATTTTTTTGTAATTTAAAAAAAAAATAAATAAAACAATAGAACAATAATTTATATTATTAGGTATTATGCAAAAATGGCCTTGTTTCTGCTCTTTTCTATAACTAACAGCATAGCAAAAACTTACATCTTTTTCTACATGACTATGATAATTAATAAAAGTGCTCCTAAATCAAAATTGGGTAAAATAAACGGACTTTCTTTCGGCTTATGTTGCTTTATCAGGTTTTTTTATTTAAATTATGACTAAATGATTTTAAAAAAATTAAATTTAGAACCGTTAGTCCGACTATTTTTGGCGCTTTATTCGCGTGGACTATATGCAATCATTTACCCTATCCTTTGGACATTAACATTTCATTTCTCCTATTGGGCCTTTCCGGATATTTGGCCACTGTACTGGTGGCAATATATTAATTTTACTGCGTAAAATATAAATGTGATAATTTTATTAATATTTTATGATTAAATTTATATTTGAAAGGTTTAAATTAAAATTAATTTTCATCCGTTTTTTGACCATATGCCAAATTCACTTATTTACAAAAATTGTAACATTTCGATTTATTCTTGAATTTAATTGGAATTTGTTTGCTTTATAAAATTTATTAAAGGTCGTTCAAATGCATAAAGAAATGAAAACTAGGTTGCAAAATACAGCTAAAAAGTTACCTGAGATGGATTACTCTGTATATTTTTCACTTTTAGTGCATATGGTAATTTTAAAAAATTCTAAATAGACATTATAGTAGACGTTATAATTATTATATTAATAATTATAATAAATTATAATTATTAATATATTATATATTCAAACAGGGTATTTACACTTACTGCCAATACAATCACATGTTTTTTGCAGACGAACAAATTGCCGTATTATTTATAAAATTTAAATAAAAAATTTAAAAAATATACAACTTTTTTAGTTTATAACGGGAGAAACAAACACAACTAGTTTTTACATGGGTCTAATTAATTCATCATTGTACTGTGGACAATTTTTTTCTAGGTAATAATTTTAATAAAATTTAATTTAATTTATAATTAATTAAAAATGCTATAAAATAATGTATTTAAAATTTAATTAGCTTTATATGGGGATACATGTACGACAAATACAACCCCAAAGTAATTACTCTCATGACTCTAACATTCACACTTGTTATAACTGCAACTTATGGAGTTTACAACAACATTTACTACCTTATCGGGTCGAAATTCATGTTGGGTTTATTTAATGGTTCTGTGGTCATTGTCAAGTCATCTGTAAGTGTGTATTCTACGCCAGATAATGTTTTTTTCTTTACTACCGCATTTACACTGGGAACAAGTATAGCCTTTGTATTGGCAACTTGTACTACTGGTTTTACTGTAAATCCAAATTTATATTATGATCGAGATCCTACTTCCTTTTTGTACAGATTCTTTGATCAATATCCTTATATTCTACCGGGTATAGTTACGGCTATTATAACGTTTATGGGAATTATTTTTATAGCAATCAAATTTCCTAATAAAAGAAGGGTTAAAAGGTAATGTTAAAAATTGTGGAATTTGAATAATTATATTTAAATAGCACTATTGAAACAAAGAGAAAAGAGGAGAAAATATGGTATTTTTTCGTATAAAAAATTTTTAAAAAGTTTAAATTTTACATAAATGTACATTTTTTCGAATATACAAATCTCAGGGGTCTATTTAACTGTGTATAGTATACACTGTAGTATACCTATAAAAGTGTTATTATTTTTTTAATTTTATAACTAGTTTCAGTAAGAATGTGTAATAAGGCACGTAAAACCCTTTATTATAAAATTAATTTTTTCACGTTTTCTAGCCTGGATTATTTTTAGTCGTGCTCAAGGTACTAGGAAACGTATTTCATGTTATGTTTTGTGCGACACGTCACCCTGATGATTCATTTAGAGAAATGGGTTTTTTTAAATTTTATATTATTATACCACTATATAATTATTATAATTATTATAATATGACCTGGGATTCGAACGGTTCGGGTAATTTAAAGAGACATTAATATCAATTATATAAAATGTTGTCAAAATATTTGTCCCGTTATGAAATATTTCGCCTTATAGTTTACTTTTTATCGATCGTTTATAATTTTTCAAACTTCATTTTGTAGCGCTACAATATAATATTATCGAACGATAATAAAAATTTAAATTTATGTTTACTAAAAACTATACTAACACACTGAAACTTTATTTTGTAATTAAATATTTTACCCGAAATTGGGTAAAAAAATAATTTTCGGGTAACCGTTAAAAAAAACCGTCAAGGAATCTGATAAACTGGTAAAAATTCGAACCCCAGGTTATACCGCAATCAATTATCAATTTTTCACATTCTACCCAATTAATTTTTCGGACCCCCTGATTTTCAATTTTAAAAAAATGTTCTACATTCATTAAGTGGTCAAATTGCTGAATGGTCAATATTTAATACTAAAAATTATTTTTAAAATTTTTTTAAAAAGTAGAATAATATTATACTCATCGAGTATACTCAATGACTGTATCTACTAACTAAGGTCTATGTGTACAATATTTGATAAAATGTATTTACCCATGTAGAAATGATGGAAAATTTTTCAGCCCACCCTAATATATATTTTAAATTTTAATTAAAATTAAAATTAATATTGAGAATTTTGGACTCATTTATTTTGAAGAGTGTGTTGAAATTTTAAAATTTTTTTCATTATTATAAATTATTTTATAAAATTAATTTAAAAAAAATTACACATAAATTGGCGTGTCTGTCCCGGTTGAGCACTTTCTAGAACTGGAAAAATTCTGAGTCATACATGTCTTTGAAGTCAAATTATACAAATCTATCATCAATTAAAATTATAATTTTTTAAATGTGAAAAATTACGAGTATTATTTTCCACATCACTCCAATAATTTGAAAAATTAACAATACCCACTACCAAAACACTCTAGATAATTATAAAATTGTAAAATTATCAAAAATAATTCTAAAAAAATATGTTAGTAATATTATATTACCAAAAACACTTGAATCGAACCCTTTACAATTTCGATAATATTGTAGCTTATGAAGCATTCAAAAGTGTCATCTTGTATAGTATAATTATCCACATGTTTGATAAACTTTTCCTTCTCTGTTAAAAATGTTTGAGATGCATTATAAAATACATTTTTCTCGCACAACATTCCTCCAGCATACCAATAAGGATCCACTCCAACTCCAAAAGTTAATATCTGTTTTCTGTATTTGTTGAAAAAGCTAAGGTTGGTATACATTATAATGTAAGAAACGTTCCACATAATCCAGAAAAGGGTTAAAACATGGTACTATATTAATTAACAAAATTAACATTTTTTATTAAATAAATTAAAATAAATTAAAACAATTTAAATTAAATTAATTTACCATAATTAAAAGCCTTTTAGAGTAATATTTGACCCCGTATATCGCGAATAAAACGACATTTGCATACAAAAAGCTAAATATGATGGGCAACCACAAATAGCTGACAAATTGAAATACTTCTGTGATCAAAACAAAGAGCTGCAAAATTAATATAATTATTAATTAATGTAAAAATATCCTTTTTTGAAATTTTTAGTAAAAATTTTTTACCAATTGAGTCAATAATGCAGATATGATCCAGAATTTTTTACTTCTTTTTTTACACACAAATTTCACCATCAAAAATCTGGATGAAAATTCTAAATCTAGAAAATAAAAGTATCATAAACATTTATATTTAAAGGTTAATAATTTTGTTTAAATTTGACAATGAAATGTCTATAAATTGAAAGATTTAGTTTTCTAACATTATACTATACATATTGAATAATAATTACAGGTACAAATCCGATTAATTTAAAGTCTGTAGGGTAAACATCTACATAATATGTTGAAATCTCATTGATTCATTACTTTCGAATAAGTTGAGTATTGTTCTATAAGTATGATTCTTTAGAATATATTATATTCAAATTTTAAAATTGACGAGTCTCTTTTTCAATTGTCTTTTATCAATATAAATCGCAATTAACACGGACTTTTGTTTAGTACACAAATTTAAATATATATGTGAAATGTATAAGGCAATTTATCTACAAATCAATTTATCAGTATCGAAATTAATACAATATTATTTAAATATAAAAATATAAAAATTTTACGTGGTCTGGTGAATTCTAAATCCAACTCAAAGTAAATAAACCTATTCTTCAAATTGTTAAAAATACAAAATACGTTTACATGACATTATAAAATTTTATGAATAATTTAAAATTTTTCAACTATTTTGTAATTAATTTTTTATAATATTATTCTTCATTTTATTACTATTTTAGATACAAAAACTGGAATCGTAAGCTAGGAACAACGAATTTAACCGAAAATATTAATATTATATTTCCATATAAGAAATTCATCCTAAGTATCATTAGTTGCGCGATATTGATAACTCGATTTAGATACTTGACGTTCTTGCTACAAAATGAATCATATTACGATATATTTAATGAAGTATTTTTCTCAAAAATGCATAAATTATAATTATTCATAATTAAATTTATAAATTTATAAACTTATTTCAAAAATACCATGGTTATTACAATTTATACTTAAGTTTATACATTGTATAATATACAATTACTAGATGGACTGTTTGTACTGCGTACAAACAGTATCTAGCTCTGCCGAGGGCTTGGCGCCGGCAAGT